>SDWI01000363.1:57474-88131 GCA_009193005.1 Lamellibrachia luymesi | reverse complement strand
TATATATATATATATATATATATGTGTGTATATATATACACATAGACTAATCCTCAAATTCTCAGATAAGTCACTTGGAGAGAGTTAATTAAAATGTCATTGCAATGAACACAATTAACATGGCTAATTCCTACAAATACTACTGACCATAGTAAAATAAGAACACTCATGTCAACCTTTGGCATGCTTACAAGACAAACAACTGATTGCACAGATATGTGGGTTGTTAGTATGACATGTCCACATATGTGCCAACAGTGCACATATCAACATGCAGCCACTGAGCCAATAACATACACATACACTGTTATTTATGTGTTTGAACAGTCAGTTCACCTGGGATCCTATAGCTACAGCACACTTTGTGACACTTGTAGGTGGCAATGCAAACAGAAACATTGGCTAAACTTAATTCTTATACAAGACCATAATCTAGGCCACTGGAATAAGATATCTAAATACAATTTGTTGCTATGGCTGAGCAGTTGGACAAAAATAAAGTGGACAGAAACAATAGATGGAAGAACTACTAAGGGGCTTTGTAAATATAAAAAAATTCAGTAATCCAAAAAATATGGATAAGATTGACCCCACCCATCAACCCCCTATACAAAAAAAGGAAAATCTGACTAATCATCTGCATCTGGTAATAATGTATTCACTCGCTAGACAGGCCGTACATGCGTTGCCAATGCACTGGAAGGAAAGACAGCGATGTACCTTATTTAAAAATCTTAGACAGTCACAACCGGTAATCATATAGATATACTAGGAATGGAGTGTGGTGAATTGAATGCTGATTATACATGTTATGACAACATTTTGACTGGGAAAATTCTCTAAAAAATAACTTTCCAATTTAAAAAATCTGAGTGGACCCTTCACCCACCCACATCCAATTTATTTTGAAAAATTCAACTTTTGCAATTTTTGATAATCTAGTAATGCCTTACAAGGCCATAATCTACTTACAAAACCATAATCCACTATTACCTGTAATATCTAAAGTTGTTGAAAAAGTTATTATATTAATTTTTACAGAACATTAACTTTTCAATGATAACCAATATGGCTTCAAATCTGGTCACTCAACTGGATATGCCATCAGGGAAGTTATTGACAGAACTACAACTGCACTGGATTCAAATGAAACACCTATTAACATATTTTTAGATCTATCAAAAGCATTTGACACGTTAGACCACAACATTTTATTAAACAAATTATACATGTATGAAATATGCATTATTGCTCTAGAATGAATGGAAAGCTACTTGAAAAAAAGAAAACAATATGTTACATATGACGATAGCATTTCAGAAACTCTGCCTATTACTACAGGTGTGCCACAAGGTTCCATAATAGGCCCACTTCTTTTTGTAATATACATAAATGATTCAGTCTTTAAATTCAGGTACTAAATATATTGAACAACATTTAACCACAGAATTAAATAAAGTAAATGAATGGCTGAAAATTAATAAACTGTCTTTAAATATAAAGAAATCCAAGCACATAATACACAAATTAAGAAATAAAAAATGTATTCCTTTCCTACTCAAGATAGATGAAACTAGAATAGAAAGAGTCCAAAACTTTAATCTTTTAGGTGTGACATTACAAGAAAATCTAAGCTAGGATAGTCATATAAAAATATTTCTATCAAATGTACAAAATTATATGTATATTAAACAAATTAAAACACTTTCTGTCATTAAATATAAAAGTCACTTTATATAATTCATTAATGTTACCATGTATAAATGATGGCCTAATGATATGGGGTTTTAAATGTAACATAATTATCAAACTACAGAAAAAAGCAATTAGAATAATATGTTGAAGTTAAATTACAGGAATTAAAATTGTGCACATGAAATTACCAGTATATTTACAAAACCATGTTTTCTAAATAGAAATGTTCACAATATTAATACACGAATACATGAAAATATCCATACAAATAGGGCAAAACATGATTTTGCCAAACTATGCATTAGGTATGATATTCCATTACTAATAAACAGTACTTCAAATCACATAAGAAAAAAAAGTTTAACACATAGCTTATATGGATTTACTAGATATGGCAAAATGTGCTTTCTACTAGACTACAGAGAACAGTGCTCTATGCCAAATTGCTACATTAGTAGATGGATTTAATAATTAAATCATAAACGCTTTCATATTTCATTACATCTGTTAATTTACGTATAAACTGTCAGATGTAAACGTATATATTTGCCAGATTAAAAGTAAGTCAATATATTTACCCTTTGAAGTTTTGTCATCATTTAATGATAAAATAACTTAATTATTTGTAAAACCTATTTTGAAAGCTCATGTACTTGTGTTATTATTATTTTTTCAAGAAAGTGCTTAAATTAAACGAACTTTGTCAAAAATTATAATACTGGGATGGCTGCCACGAGAGCGCCCAACAATGGTCTTAGTGGCAGTCTCCCTGACCCCTTTTAAGTTTATCTATAGCAAACTGATAGTCCATGTTTAGCCTATTGTAATGTCATTATACTTCAGTTTTATTATATTTGTGTTGTACATTTTCATTTATAATACATGTATTACTTGTTATTTATTAACACATGTTACTTGAGCTGTAGATTTTCACATTTTAGTTTACAATACATGTATTACTTGTTATTTATTAACACGTTATTTGAGCTGTAGATTTTCACTGTATTGACAACTGTACTGTTTAATCTGTGGGTCAAATAAACACTTCCGATTCCGATTCCTAAAGTCCAAGTCAGTGACTCTAGTCATGTAATTGTGGCTCTTTCCACTTGAACTGTCTTACAACTCGACCACATGGACAGTGGATACATCCTGAGTAATAAAGCCTTGCTGCTAATAATAAATGTCCTTTGAAGTACAAACATGATATAAAGACCTTTTCTGTTATCAAAGCCAGCATATTGACATGATATATGTATGTAGTACAGGTATAGTACACGTCATAAGAGATGTTAACTACCCAGGTGTCATGATAGATCGGTGGCCAATTTTTAACAAGATTTAACAAGATTACCATCCAAGGCAAAGGCCCAGATGGCAAGTAGAAAAGAAAGCCATTGGCTTATCGAGAGTCCAACAATGTTCATCTACTTATAGCCCGCCCTCCTGAGATATGTGTCAACCTTGTTTTTAAACATATTTACGCTGCTAGCAGTTGCACATTCTGTAGATAAAATTTGTTCCATTCATTTATTGTCCTCTGTGAGAACAAGTACTTCCCGATATCCAATCTACACTGATCCTTTACTAATGTTACCTCATGTCCCCTAGTTCTTCCATCTTTCTTGAGTGATGTAAATATTTTGTTTTACTGCAATATAAAATTTGTTTTGTTAATCCTCTATGTAGTGTGGGTCACATGTTCTTCTTCTTCTTAGGCCCTTAACTCCTCCTGGAGCATAGGCCATCCACAACATTTCTCCAGCGCCTCCTGTCTTGGGCAATCCTCTCCAGTTGTTGCCAGCCATTCCCTGTTTGCTTGATGTCTGCCTCGAGGTCACGCCGCCAGGTGTTTTTTGGTCTCCCCCTCTTTCTCTTGCCTTGGGGGTTCCATGTCAGGACCTGTCTGGTTATGTTTGTGCTTGGCTTTCTCAAGGTGTGGCCAAGCCATCCCCATCTCCTCTTAAGGATCTCTATCTCTATTTGGGCTTGGTGTGTTCTATCCCAGAGGTCTTTGTTGCTCACCCTGTCCATCCAGTGTATTCGGAGAATTCTTCTCAGGCAATGGTTGACAAATGTCTGGATCCTTATCAGCGTGGTCTTGTTTATTCGCCACGTTTCCGCTCCGTACAGCAACACGGACTTTACATTTGTGTTAAACAAGCGTATTTTTGTGGTTTCTCCAATTACCTTTGACTTCCACACATTTCTCAACAGGTGGAAAGCTACCCTTGCTTTGCTGATCCTTTTCTTTACGTCAGCCTCTGTCCCTCCATGCGTATCCACTATGCTGCCTAGATATCTGAAATCTTTGACCTCTTCCAGTGTCTCTCCCTCAAGCATGATTGGTGTTTCGCAAGTAGCATTTGTTCTCAGGATCTTTGTTTTCCTTTTGTTGATTTTCAACCCAACCCGCTCTGAAATCAATGCCAGTTCTGTTGTTTTGTCCTGCATCTGCCTATGGCTGTGAGACAGGAGTGCAAGGTCATCCGCAAAGTCCAGGTCATCAAGTTGGGTCAGCATCGTCCACTGGATTCCATTTCGTTTCTCCTTGGTTGCTGTTTTCATGACCCAGTCTATGACTAGAATGAAGAGGAATGGTGACAGTAAGCATCCCTGTCTCACCCCCGTCCTAACCTCAAAGTTCTTTGTAAGTTGACCTTCATGAATGACTCTGCATGACATTCCCTCATAGGAGTTTTTGATCATGTTGACTAGTTTCTTGGGCACCCCATAGTGTCTTAGCACTTTCCAGAGTGTCTCCCTGTCCACACTGTCAAAGGCTTTCTCGTAATCAACAAAGTTGATGTATAGGGATGAGTTCCATTCGATGGATTGTTCCACTATGATTCGCAGTGTTGCAATCTGGTCAGTACACGATCTGTCCTGCCTGAAGCCTGCTTGCTGTTCACGCAAAGTTTGGTCCACTTTGCCTTTCATTCTCTCTAGGATTATTCTGTTTAGAATCTTCCCAGGTACTGACAACAACGTGATTCCTCTGTAGTTATCACAGCGGCTCAGGTCTCCTTTCTTGGGAATCTTGATAAGGTAACCTTCCTTCCATTCTGCTGGAATTTCTTCTTTTTCCCAGATCTCCTCAAAAAGACTGTACAGCATTTCTACTGAAGTATTTACATCTGCCTTTAGTGCTTCTGCAGGGATACCATCAGGGCCTGCTACTTTCCCATTTTTCATATGTGCGATTGCCTTTTTTATCTCTTCTCTAGTGGGTTTATTACAGTCTATTGGGAGATCTGTCTCAGCTGGTTGGATGTCTGGTTGATTCTGCGGTACTGGTCTGTTGAGCAGCTCTTCAAAATGCTCTGCCCATCTGTTAAGCTGTTTGTCTGCCCCCATCAGGACGATCCCATTTTTGTCTCTGATTGGCCGCTCTGATTTCTTAAACTTTCCAGCTAACTTCCTTGTTGTATCGTAAAGTTGCTTCATGTTCCTGCTAGCTGCTGCCTTTTCTGCCTCTTGTGCAAGTCCCTCCACGAAGTTCCTTTTGTCTGTTTTGACACTTTTCTTCACCTCTCTATTTGCTGCAGTGTGCTCTTTCTGAGCTGTTACCTTTGCCGCCCTTGTGCGGCTGCTGTTGACTGCTTCCTTCTTGTCTCTTCTGGTCTGTATTTTCCTCATTGTTTCTACTGAAATCCAGTCTTTCTGTTGGGGTTTCCTTCTTCCAATTATCTCTTCGCATGTGGTGTTTACTGCATCTTTGATGTGACTCCATTGGCTGTTGATGTCTACTCCCTCATCTTCATCATACAGTTCTTGCAGGACTTTGAATCTATTAGCTAATGCAACTTTATATTCTTCTGCTGTGCTTGGGTCCTTCAGGAAATCCACATTATATCTTGCCTTTTGTCTTTCTTGTTCTACTCCATTTCTTCTTAGCTTGAGTTTTAGCCTGGCTGTTACTAGGTGGTGATCAGACGCAACGTCAGCACCTCTCTTCACACGCACGTCTTGTAGTGATCTTCTAAACATTTTGTTTATGCCGATGTGGTCTATCTGATTTTCAGTGACTTGGTCAGGAGATACCCATGTCGCCTTATGTATTCTTTTGTGTGTGAACACGCTTCCCCCAATCACAATGTTGTTTATTGCACAGGCATTCACAAACCGCTCCCCATTGTCATTCATCACACCCAGCCCATGAACCCCCATCACATTTTCATATCCTTGGTTGTCCGATCCAATCTTTGCATTGAAATCCCCCATAATCAGGTTGATGTTTTTATCCCCTAAATTGCTCATGATATCAAGGAGTTGGTTGTAGAATTCATCTTTGGTTTCGTCAGTCTTGTCGTTGGTTGGGGCGTAGCACTGCACTATGTTCATTTTAATCCTTTTGTTCTTTGTTCTAAAGGATGCTGTTATGCACCTCGGTCCTCTGGCTTCCCAGCCAATAAGTGCTCTCTGTGCCTCCTTCCCCAATAAGAGGGCAACCCCCTCTGAGTGAGGGGCATCATCTTCCTCGTGTCCGGAGTATAGTATAATCTCTCCTGTTGTTAGTCGCAGTCGTCCTGACTGGGTCCATCGGGTTTCGCAGAGCCCGAGTAGAGCGAGGTTGAATCTCCGCATTTCTGCTGCCACTTGGGCAGTTTTCCCCGCCTCGTACATTGTTCGCACATTCCATGTGCCGATGTTTAAATTTTTCCTGGTCGAAAGAAGAGTAGTCGGCATTGTGGCTTCCTTTCGGCTTTGACCGCAACACTTCATGCGCCCTGGTAAACCAGGCCCTACCTCTTCCAGGACAGACGTCGTAGTTTTATTTGTTGTGAATGTTTCTGTAGCGTTGGGTTTCTTTACAGGGTGGGGGTGCTAGCCCCACACCCAACCCTCCTCCTTTCTCAGCCGGGCTTGGGACCGTCCATGGCGGAGTTGTGGGTCACATGTGATCATTATAAATGTTTTCAAAACTTAATCCTGTTCAAACATAGTTCATTCCTTCTACACTGTATTATACCAAGACAATCTCTTTTGGCCATTTCTAAGCAACACTATAACTGATAAGCCTCTCATTTCATAACAAAATAAACTTTTGTTATTTAGGCTGTCAGTTTTCTAGTGAAAGACTCCATCACTATTTTTATTTCAGGTGCGACCAAGGCAAGAGTTCCAGATTAGAGTCAAGAGTTTTCTTCCGCCCCAAGTAAGAGTATTATATATGTATATTGCGCTTGAAGCATTATGTGTAGACTGTAGTTCGCCAGCAGTTCATGGCTATTGTGAAAGACTACAAATATCTCATTATAGTCACAAAAACTAGTTTTAAGATGCTGATAGAAGTGTTCTGTCATTTACTATTTTAACATGTTTTTCAAACTGCCTGTACAGCTTTAACCCAATTCTGGATCTGTCAATGTTTTTTATGTTTTAAAAATTGTCTTCTGTTCATAAGAATGCTACAGACTGACATGCCTGGGCTTGGTTGACCTTACTCGTGAGTGAAAATGTTACAGACTTATGCACCAGAACTGTTCCTTGTTGAAATGACCCCGGAGATGCGAGCCTCATTTCCATTCAGTGAAGCCTCGTCGGAAAGATCAGACAGTCATGTTCGGGAAAGGTTAGAGCCAATGAACACAGGGGAAACAGCTAGGAGCGATACGTCTGTATTCAATGATCGCAAACTTATTCCTCCAATTGGGCAGATGACAACCAGTACATCCTTGGCCACACAAACAGGTAATCTTTATGTGGTGAATACACTGTAGAGTTTATGATTATGATGTAGATAAAACTTACATAGCAATAACGTGATATATTGGGTTTGTGTTTATATAAAAGAGTAAAATATAAAATCATATACAGTCATGTCTTGTTTATCCGCACACTTTGATAAGTTTGGTTCTCAAGGAGTTTGGCTGGATTAATGAAGCATGCAGATTGTTGAAACACAGAATAATGAAACACATATTGCATTGTATTGAGATTGTTCCCAAACAAAAGCATGCGGATTACTGAAGAGAACGGATCGTAGAAGAACGGCTAAACAAGACGTGACTATAGCTGAATGGTTCAAAGTTCTTGGGTTAGCAACTTACTGTTATAACATAGCTTTGTTACAACAGTATTATCATTCAAATGTCAAGGTTGTTTGTGGGAGCTAGCCAAAAATGTTGAAACAAATTAAAATACATTTATCAACATGTTAAACATAAATAGTACTATGTATGGTAAAATCATATTTGTTTTACTGAAATTAAAGTACACCAGATACATTTAAGTTTTCTATGTACACTTCTAATAATAAATAATGTAATTTTAAGTACATGAATCATTTTAATATGAATTAAAAGCAGACCAACTTGACTTACAATATAGAGTGTAGCACAACTGAGTTCTGGGAACATACCAGTAGATGTGTTCAGAAGAAAATCTATATAAAAATGTATAAAATCTATATCTCCCTACTTCATGTATGAAAATTTTCACCCAAATAAAATACAATTTTATTAGGTCAGTCATAATATCACGTCCTTGCAGAGTGGGTAATGACATCTAACAAAATAATGTCACTGCTAAATTATGTCTGCACTTAGTCGCACAAATGGGATACTTTTGTTGCATTCATCTCATACCATAACCTCATTATTAACATTGGAAGTCAGTGACTTTCACTGACTGCTCTGGTCTGTTGCACATCAGAGACCACAAGGGGATTCTGTCTTGAGCAGGCCATTGAACTACTTGGACTCTAGTAACTCATCTCAGTCAGGGATGTCAACCATACGTGTAGTATATGCTTGTAGTGTATATTTGTGTTGGATGCTTGTAGTTTGTTGTTTTGTGTGTTTATGTTGTATGCTTGAAGTTTGTGCTTTTAGCTGCTGTTAGGTTATACATAAATAACTTTTCATCCCCAGTGTACATGCTCTGTCATCTATTACGCTTAGTTTCAGTCGTTTCCCATGTATGGACACTAATATTCATAGTGTGCCAATAATTGTTATCAGAATATGTTATCCCGGAGATTACACATTTGAACTTTGTTGACATTTGAACATATCCTAGTGAAATTGCATCTTTGAACTGGGTGACAATTGTTCCTGTCCAAGTAAAATTGTACATTTGAACCATATGATGTGGGTGCAGTGACACAGTGGAACAGTGACACAGTGGAACAGTGGCACAGTGGAACAGTGACACAGTGGCACAGTGGAACAGTGACACAGTGGCACATTGGTTAAAGCATCACTGTCAATCGAGAGGCTGGTATTCAAATCCACCTGTGGCTGTTTCAAAGAATGGCCAATTCCGTACTCTCCACTCTGTTTGTGTCTTTGAAATGAGACAGTAAAAGCCGTTGGTTCCTTCTATCTGGTGTCTATGTCAGGGGAATTAACATATCCTACAATATCAATAAAGTAAATAAGTAACCTGTCATGGATAAATCTCCTGTGTTTGCACAAGAATGTTCTGTCTGGAGTAAACAAATTGAGAATGCTACAGTTGTGTCATTGGCCTTGTGCTGTCACCAAGGATACTTTGAAAGATGCATGTTCATAAGGTCACTAACCCAATTCAGAGAAGAGTCCATGTGAAGCTCACTGACCTGAGTAGCATTAGGTCCACATTGGAAGTATTGGAAGCTCTTTTATTAGTGGATTAGCAAGCGCAACGTCATGTTGTGGGTTAACCGAAGTGGCTGAAGAATAACTGGCTTACCTGCCAATACTTAATCAGTGGCTTTGTGCAGGTGTGCCTCGGTATATGTTTGGCACCGTGTCTGGCTGTTGGTAGTAATATTTACTGAATCACGGTTTAATATCCCACATTCATTCTTTCGCAATGGATTTGTGTGGTGTACTTGTATAGGCTTGTGTGGTGTATTTATGGATTTAGTTGAAACAAGTAAATATATACTGAATAGTAATGACCCAATTTTTTCAAAATTTAAATGATGGACACAATGTTTTACAAGCTCTCAATCATATAAGAGTGATCATACATTTTCTTGCAGTCTAAACATATTACCGGTAGTCGCATAACTGAAATTCACAGTGGCTATGACTCAGTACATGCACTTCAATAAAATGTTGTTACAGAGGACTAAATGTTTGTGTGTATATGTGGGCATGCCTATGTGCATGCATGCTGTTGACTGAGCTGTTGACCGAGTTGACTCAGTTGTTGCTGTCTGTTCCAGCAGTTACAAGGATGAAATTATATAATGACTTGAACATAGAGAACACAAAGAAATCACTTGCACTGGAGTTGCTGTTGGCTTGGTTCAAAGGAATACTCTCTGCAATAGAGTTACATTAGGATATCAAATAAGCACTAGAATTTAAGCACTAGAAAGTGTGTAAAATAGTTTTGTTTGTACTAGAGTTCCAGCTGAGCATGAATGATTCTTCCCTGCACTAACATTGATGTAGATCATGAATGAATCTTTGAACTTGCCTACTATAGGATATGAAGGAATCTTCTGTTCCTTGCTCTTGCATGAGTCACTGTAAGACACATTGTATCTTACTTGCACTAGAGTCACTGTAGGACATGAATGAATATTCCTTGCACTAGAGTTGCTGTAGGACATGAAGGAATCTTCATAGCAGTTCCACTAGAGTCACTGTAGGACATGAAGAAATATTCCTTGCACTAGAGTTGCTGTAGGACATGAAGGAATCTTCCTTGCACTAGAGCCACTGTAGGACATGAAGGAATCTTCCTTGCACTAGAGTCACTGTAGGACATGAAGGAATCTTCCTTGCACTAGAGCCACTGTAGGACATGAAGGAATCTTCCTTGCACTAGAGTCACTGTAGGACATGAATGAATCTTCCTTGCACTAGAGTTGCTGTAGGACATGAAGGAATTTTCATAGCAGTTCCACTAGAGTCACTGTAGGACATGAAGAAATATTCCTTGCACTAGAGTTGCTGTAGGACATGAAGGAATCTTCCTTGCACTAGAGCCACTGTAGGACATGAAGGAATCTTCCTTGCACTTGCACTAGAGTCACCGTAGGACATGAAGTAATCATCCTTGCCCTAGAATTGCTTCAGTACACGAAGGACACTAATGAGCTGCTGGGGCACATGACATGTTACCAACACAACATGGCAATCACTTCACCTTGATGACCCTTCACCTCTAATCTCCTGTTTTCTTCCTCACTTCTGTTCTTCACCTTTCATAACATCCATGTGACCATGTCACAAATGCATATTGTGTAAAGTAATACTCTATTTGAATCATGCACTGTCCCATCAGTAATAAGCAATGTGAACAAGCCACTAGACACGTGGGCCTGCACACTTCTATTCTACATCAACAGTGGGGGTAGTTTTCTGTGGTTCTAAATTAGCAATTTATATTCCATCACATGCTCTGTGTCATAAGCCAGCATTATGAAGTGTTGATCCCCTTTAATATCAAGTGGCTCAGCAAATCTGTATTCAAAATTGTAATGCATATTGATTGCGAATTGTGTAGTTCTTTCTTAAATATGCCAACACACCATGTATTAAGAATCTTGGGTATGGAATTAATAGGTTTTGAATATGATTACTAAAAGCTCAAACATAATACTTTTGCTCACCTTGCAATGAGGTATTGATTATATGAACACAAAACGTTTTTTGCCAAATGTTATTTAACAAACAGGTGAAAAATCACTACCAGATCAACTTAGTTTAGTATAAAGCTATACTCCAAATTCTATCCAAGGGCCTAAGTTTTACATAGATTGAAAAACATCACAATTTTCATTAGAATGATATAAAGGCTACCAGATTGAACTATTAAACTATGCAATATGTGTACTTGTGTGCTTTTTTGTAATGTTCCTTCCCAAATTTTAGGTAAGCATTCTAAAGTAAAATGAGCAGGTAGCATAAGTTTCAACCTGTACTAGTCAATAGCCAGCATTCTACTTTCACATTATGCACTTGTAAATTGATATTGTCCCATTCACAAGCATAAACACAGGTGTTGCTGGATCAAAACAATGATAATAATAAAACACTATTTTCATTTGCAGTCATAAGATTGAACACTAGTACAATGCATTTGTTTGCTAAAAATGTATGCGTCATTTTAGGTTAGACAATATTTTAGATAAACTACAAAAATCAATGTATATAAAATACAAAAATTACTTGAAAACAGTGGTATATATAAAACAGTTATTTTATGTAGATAGTGACTAAATATAGTATTATTTTCATTATATTTTAAATAAACTAAAACAATGTCTATAAAGTAAAAAGGATTACTAGAAAATTAAGGTGTCTAGGTGACGGTATTGGCAAAAAGTCATAGACTTTCCTAAATTACTACCCTCTCTTTGCTCCTGCCTGCCTAGTTCTCATAGTATGCTTCTGTTCCTCCTAGGTGAAGATGGTAGATCACCAAGGAAAAGCTATCCTTACCCTTCACCTGCTGAAACTGACACCCGGGTTGCACCCCATTATGATGTCCCGACAGAGCAAAATCTGAAGCATGCGTACCGTCCGGAACAACAGTCCATTGGGGTGAACGCCCCACCCCCTCATGGTAGTACCACACAGATGGCATCTCAGACTGACAACCATGTTAACTATCAGCAACAGCAACCAGTGGAGCCGAATGCATTGGCAACGTTACGGACCGCGCCAACAAATAATCATTTTTCAATGCAGACTGACAATCCCAGTGTGCCTGTTGAGCAGCCAAACTTCCAGTTGGCACCAACTGAAAACTTTCGTTTTGTGCCTGAAGAAAGTCGAAATGTGCAGCCATTTACCTCAGGAAACAGGCCACAACTTCAGAATGGGAGTGTTCACGACCCTAGAGGGAATGTTGGTCAAGGTCAGTCTGGCTGGCAAGGTCAGCAGGGCTACCAACAACGACAGGGTGAAGGTGAACCACCGTGGCACGGACAGTTGGGGGTGAATGATCGAACACAATGGCAGACCCCCAAAGATGATAATGGTCAGCCCAGTTCGCAAAATCAGATGAGTAACTTCCCAGTACGTTCCAACACCTTTCCTTCAAAAATGGATCGTGCCTGTCAAACGGTGTTACCTGAGCAAGGAAACCTGCAGGATTTGGACCCAACAAAGCAGAATGGCTTTCCCACCAACCAGTTTTATGTGACAGATGAACGTGCTGATTATCCATCATTGGGTTCTCGCCCTGCTGATCCCAGAAACCCTAACCAGTTCCCTCCTGCTGATCCCAGAAATCCCAACCAGTTCCCTCCTGCTGATCCCAGAAATCCCAACCAGTTCCCTTCTGCTGATCCCAGAAACCCTAACCAGTTCCCTTCTGCTGATCCCAGATACACTAACCAGTTTCCTCCTGCTGATCCCAGAAACCCTAATCAGTTCCCACCTGCTGATCCCAGAAACCCTAACCAGTTTCCTCTTGCTGATCCCAGAAACCCAAACCAGTTCCCTCCTTCTGACCCCAGAATTCCCATCCAGTTCCATCATACTGACCCCAGAAACTTTGACCCCAGGTTCCCACCCCCTCAAGAACAGCCTCAGCAGTACCCCAGTCAGTACCCAACAAAGGGACATCCCACTGGTGTTGTCCCAGCTCCTAGTTCCCATGGGCTTCCCCCTGATCAGTTGGTAGATGGTCAAGGAGTAGAATACAGCCAACCTAAGGACACTGGTCAGTATCAGTACACGGGGAACCCTCCTGTTGGTCTCAGAGGGGAACTTGCTGAGCCATTAGACACCGATATGGTGAGCAGTGATCCCAACAGGCCACTGACCCAGCCAGGGAATTATACCATTGAAGTGAGTGAGGACTCTGGCATTTCAGATGGACTGACGGAGAAAGAGAGAAGAAATCAGGAGTACCTCAGGTAGTTATAGCCTCTTGGTAGTTGTCACATTTCCTTTGCATTCTGATGTCATAAATCATTTGTGGTGGTGTTCAAATACTTAATCATTGGCAGTGGTTATTAACAAAGTCAGCCAGGCAGAAGTACAAGCATACAGTCTTATTGACTGACAGTTTTTGTTCAGGTAATGGCGTCAATCCGTCACGTGCAATATATTACTTGCAAGCACAGTTTCCCATACTGTGGTCCTCACTTCATAGTAGTAATCATAATGTATGTCAGTCTTGTGTCAACAAACAAAATCAAGGACACAGTAGAATATTCACAAATTAAAAGATAATGATAAATAAAGAGCATGGCTATTAGTGGGAGAAGAGATTAATTTGAATTAAAGAGAGTTAAAAAAGTCAAGAATTTACAGAAATTTAATTCCTTTTCCACCTGCTAGGAATCAACAAGGTGATAGGGGACTGTTGTCCCAGGGGAAGAGATGGGATGAGGGACAGCTTCCACTGGATGGGGAGCAGCAGGAAGGAGACAGGTGGAGATCCAACAATTCTGGGAGGATCCCACCAGGTTCTGCAAAGGTGGATGAGACACGGTATGGTCAAAGCTCATCTGCCCAGCCAGGGATCAGGGAAGACAATTGGAGACAAAAGGATGAGCTACCTGTACGTGATACCGATTATCCCTATGGGAATGGTGATGCCCTGCCTCACAGTCAGGATGGGCCACACCATCAAGGCAATATGCAGAGTCATGAGTCAGATGGTCTGGATGCGATTAGTCACAAGGAAAATGATGGTCTGGAAGGTGGTTCGGAGGGCACAAGTTGTGTGGGAAGGCTACAGAGTCAAGGGAGTCCAGCAGGAGACGACACGGCGAGGCAAGATGATAACGGGACTCGACCAGGCGTGACGTTGAGGTGGCGCGATGAAGTCAAGGAAACTCAGGATGACCGATCAAACCGAGGCCAGTCAAACAACGGCAGCAGACTGGACAATCAGGTATAAAGTTAAACATGTTGCTTGTGACAATGTGACAACTAATTTAATAATAGTAATAATAACACTTCTCTAATACCTAAATCCTCAAGAACCTCAGCTCAGAGGCAAAAGAAACCATAATCATGAAGCATGATGTTGGCAACAAGGACTTAAGGAAACTGTACTCAGACAATGTAGGTAAATGTTTCACCATCTTATTCCATGGTAACCACTCCATATACTGCGTTTATTCAATTCAATTTCTTTTGGTACAATGTAGTCTCATTTCAAATTAATTTTGCAAAAAACCAAACCTACCTACCGGTAGTATCCACTACAACATGCTAGCTCGTTTGTGCAACTTTTGTATGTAGTTTTTGTGAAATCATCAGACCAACTATTATATTAGTTAATGCTTGTTCAAACTGAAGTGAAAATCGATATGCTGAAAAATCCACACAGACCCACACAGCGTTTATCATTTGGGATATCCACTATTTTGATCCTTACCAGATCTAATGACAAGTAAATTTTTTTATTATTTGAAAAAAAATATAATTTTTTATTAAAGTCTGCGCACATTACTTAAACTAATCACACTCTACACATCTGGACATAAGTGAACCGGATTCGTAATGGGCTGAACCATTTGAGGAAGCAGCTTTGACATTACAGGAGTTTAGCCTGTGCCATGAACCTATAATTTATAAACATACTAAATAAATTAATTGACGAGTCAATCAATGTTGGTAGCACTATAAAGCAAAACTGTACAATTATGATATCGTGGTATTGATGAAATCACCAGTCTGACAAGGATGCCTTTTTCAGCAACGGGCTCCGTCAACACAATCACTTTCATTGGCTGAAGACAATCAGAAAGAGAGTGAGTAACATCGAACTTAGCAGCTAGGGGTTGTGTCTCTCCTCTCTCCGTTGGTAGCAGACAAGATGAAGGAGATTGATGGACATATAAAAATAAATGGCGCAGTAGATGGACCAACTGACATGGTGACACATAAGCGAACCACTGGACAAGCAAATAGACATTGTGATACAGACTGATTTTTTTTCAGGCTACATGGAAGAGACATGTTGACATGATTATTGCTTCTAAAAATGATTTGCTGCAGCTTAGCTAAGCTAAGCTAATACCGTAGTTAAATGTGTGGCTGCCTTGACTAAATGATTGATATCAGTTACTAACTAACTAGTACAGCTTATTGTTATTGATCTAACTATTTGTTAGTAGTAGTGATTGCTGCCGTCTTCCTTAACCATTTGCTTCTTTATCGATTTGGGTCTTTATGGGGTCTGCTATTGCAGGAGAACGACTGGAAGAAGAGTTGGAACGTGTCCGCACCGAGAGGGCAGAAATACAGAGACGGCGGGAGGAATTGGTGAGACGGGCAAAAGCTCTGCAGGAAAAGTCTAAAGATATACGGAACCATGGTTAGTATGATTCAGTTGAAAATTAGTGATTCAACAGATTTGTGAATTAATACTGAAGCTTGTGGATACACAAAAGAATGATGGTACCTATTCTGAGAAGGAGCGTTATGTTTGTGTTTTTAAATAAAATGTTACCAATGTTTGTTTTGGATTTTCTATTGTTGTATCCATTTTTGGGGTGTTTATGTGATATGATTGCTGAAACCAACTAATTGTTCATAGTTAATAATAAGGTTGCATCAGCTACATTGCACTAGCAGTCTTGAACTGGATAGAGGCCATTGTTACTATCTAACTGATAAAAGGACATAAGCAATGAATCATGTAAACTGCAAAACTATGTAACAAGACAAGATTGTCATCCAAAGTGACAAACTCCAGAAGGAAAGTGGACAAGAAAAAACATTGGCTAATTGAGAGTTTAGATAATGTGTTCCATTCCTTTACATTTACAAGCTAAACCCAGCTAGTAGTAATGCCTTGATTAGGACAGTACAACAGTACATTAATTTAGCAAACAGGACATTGGGTATAGACATTGTTAGTAGTTAACTTTCATGCAGTATTTACAAGTAAATTACTGTATGAATGTATATCTGCTATGGGCTGTCTAGATACTGAACTAAATATGAAAATCAGTTTCACACAGACAAATTTAGGAATTTTCTTCTTGCAATAATTTATTGTTTCATGTCAGCCTTTATGTTGAAAACTGGACAGTGTCTTATTTTTAGTCAGATCATCATAACTATTGTGTCTGACATTAAAACAAATCATGTTTGTTTGTGAATTTCCAAACATTGAGTGAAATTATTGCTTGTTCACAGAAATGTTGTTCATGTGATGTTTGTTTCAGCACGTGATGTGTGGAAGAAAAACTACTTTGATGAGAAAAAGAAGACATCACCACTGGAAGATGAGACACAGAAGATGCAACAGGAACTCGAGATGCTTCACAGACGTATCGTGTCAAATCTGGAAACAAACAAAGACACAGGCAGGAAGAGAGAAACAAAACCATCACAGAAGGTAAACTGAATACAACATTGTCAGTGTATTACGCTAGTTCAGAGCATTTGCCGAAAACATTTCTTAATGATTTTTTGTCCAGTCTGAGGACGTCTTCAGACTGCCTGCCAAATAATGATAGCAAGTGGTGCATTACATCAGCTAGCTACTCTCTATGTTGGGTATAAATTGTTACTTGAATATTAGAGAATTGCAACACCTAATTTGGTGAAAAGCTACGATAAATTTCTTTGGTAAAATATGTTCTTGAAAATCATGCTTACATGTCCACTTAATATTCAACTTTAACATTTTGATTCTAAAATGTATGTTTTTTTCTCAAATTACTGTATTGGCAAGCGTATATACAATTTGAAAGATAGAGTTTCACAGAAATGACACCAAATAAGTGCAAGAATGTGGATATGTGCGAGTGCACACAGACAAAATAAACATAACTTAAACGTAACACATCACAAATGCAGATGTATCAGACTTAATCTGTTCTTCAGAAGTTTAGATTAGATATCATTAACCACAAAAGTTATGAACAATCATGTTTGTTAACAGAGCAGCCTACAAATCCAAGCAACCAAACTTCAGCACCAGATCGAAGACCTACGGGGACGAATAGAGAAAGTGAAACTACGGCTATCTTCAGAAATGAAGGTAAATATGTTTCTTGCTTATTAACCCAGACCATTTCCCATAGTTGTCTTAACAGATTAATTACCCACCATTCCCTGTATCCAAATAGTTTTTAATCTTTCACTATGCAGAATGTAAGCATGTGTGAAGTTATCTAAGGCCTTCATCATAGTAA
Organism: Lamellibrachia luymesi; assembly: GCA_009193005.1. Classification (NCBI taxonomy): domain Eukaryota; kingdom Metazoa; phylum Annelida; class Polychaeta; order Sabellida; family Siboglinidae; genus Lamellibrachia; species Lamellibrachia luymesi. The sequence goes on along the minus strand of SDWI01000363.1, from coordinate 70,376 downwards.
ATGATGAGTGACATGTTAGGCTATTAGGCCGTATGCCACCAGCGTACTTGTTTTAGTCTTAAACCTATTTGGATATATCACAGATACACTGATGTGATGAATATTCATGCAAAATATTCCATTTTTATTTAGATATATTGGCCAAAATATACATCATGCAAATAAAGACTCACAACACATTAATTATGCTGCAATGATAATGAATGGTCTTTGCAGTTGACTTTATGTTGACAAAATATTGCTGATAGTTGGTGTTTTCTGTGGACAAAAAATTGCTGAAGTATGATCTTTTTGGTTGACTTGATGCTGACAAAATGCTGCTGATGGTTGACTTTATATTGACACAAAGTTGTGGATGGTTGACTTTGTGTTGACAGAATTATGATAATGAGTGGTGTTTGCAGTTGACATTATGTTGACACAATTTTGGTGATAGTTGGTGTTAATTTTTTTGGACAAAATATTGCAGATGGTTGTTCTTTTTGGATGACTTAATGTTGACAAAATGTTGTTGATGGTTTGGTCTTTTAGGTTAACTTTATGTTGAAAAAATTTTGCTGATAATTGTTTTTTTCTGTTGACTTTATTTTGACAAAATGTTGCTGATGGTTGGTCCTTTCTGACTTTATGTAGACAAAATGTTGCTGATGGTTGGTCTTTTCTGTTTACTTTACGTTGACATAATGTTGCTGATGGTTGATCTTTTCTGCTGACAAAATGTTGCTGATGGTTGGTCTTTTCTGTAGACTTTATGTATATTGACAAAATATTGCTGATGGTTCATAATTTCTGTTTACTTTACGTTGAGAAAAATGTTGCTGATGGTTGATCTTTTCTGCTGACAAAATGTTTCTGATGGTTGGTCTTTTGTGTATACTTTATGTATATTGACAAAATATTGCTGATGGTTGATAATTTCTGTTGACAAAATGTTGCTGATGGTTAGGCTTTTGTGTTGAATTTTTTTTTTATCATTGGGCTTTTCTGTTGACTTCATGTTGACAGAATGGTGCAGACGGTTTATTTGTTATATTGATTTGGTGTTGACAGAGTGTTGCTAATGGTTTGTGTTGACATTGTTGAGTTTGTATTATGAGAATGATGCTAATGGTCAGTCCGTATGTTGTGGTTTTCAGCTGCGCAGTCAGGCAGAGACAGAACTGCGGGTGATGAAGGCAGAACTAACACAGAAGAAGATTCATGTGACACTATCACGCATGCAACAAGGTCACATGATGAGCAGCAATTCAACAGCACTGGCTATGCCGCCTTACTGAGCCAACGATGTCCATTTCGTGCTTCTGTTCAGCATCAAGTCTGTGAAAGTCATTGTGAACATTAGTTATCACAAAGATGTGTTACAAGTCAGAGTCCTTTGGAGAAAAGGGTTGTTATTTTTGCAATTAAACAAAATATGTATTATTTATTGTGGGAACTTGTAAACAAAATATATTGCTATCATCTACATATTATCATCAGAAATACTACATAATAATATTATGTTACTTATGTATAGCTACTGTTAACATGTATTAATATGTTTACAATATGTATACAACATTTTAAAATATATTTGTAATGCATATGTAATATTACTTTGTGTTAAAGAATTTCTTTGTATATGTATGTTATCATTATAAAGTCTACGTATGACTGTGATTATATTATATAAACCAAAGTGGCCAAGTCTACCAAACTACTCTTCCAATGGAAGTGAATACACAATTGTTACAATTGGTATGCAATTCTGAATAGCAGATAATTACTCAATTTTGATTTTATCTCAATTTACAGCTTTAAAACCACCATTCATGTGGTTGATTTTTAACAAAGGGTTGGCCAATCTCTAGAGAGCTATTATGTGTACAGGGCAACAATGCCACTTGCAATAACTATCTGTTTGAAAAGAGATGTCTTCCTGATCATGGTTTTAAATTGTAATAATTGTTGTGTATTCGTTTTGGAAATTCCAATTAGCAAAAATGTCATTGTGTACACTGTTCATTGACTACAAGTAATATACCCGGGTATATATTCTTCTAGCACAAATATTCTACAAATGCTTACACAGTCACCGACATAGTAAACAATTTTTTTTACAAAACAAACCAAAAATAACAGTGATACACTTGTTATTCACTAATTGTTAGTATTGAGGGCATCTTGATACATACCTTTAGCAGGTGATTTACATGTTCTAAATACTGCATAAAAGTCATGGCTTTGTTACAGCTTCATGATGGTATTTCATGTTTTGGTGCAGTCCTATTTTAGTGTCACATAACTACCTCACATTATTTCAACGTATAACAGTTCATCTTCCCCCTCCATCTATGTTACACAGATCCTGCTGGATCGATCTTGTGCAGAAATTAAGTTACTGATGTGCCAAACTGTTGCATAAATTAATATAAAATTTTCTATGAAATGGTATGTGTTCGTTTTGGTTCTGAAACACCGCTAAGTAACAACAAGCAGACTTGTTGGCTCGAGTTATAGGGGGTGACTTTTCGTGACTTGCGACTCAAGACTTGACTTGGATGTCATTGGTTTGAGACTTGACTTGACTTGCCAGTTTGTGACTTGCCAACTAGTCTGGTGGCTCGAAACGTACGCAAAATGCTCGCCTAGAAAATCATCGACACCACGTCCTGAAGCAGAACAATGTCGGAGGTTCGGCGATCTTAGCTACTCGGTCTCCGACTTGACACACTTCGAGTAACCACTGCGGCCACAATGTACCATTGAAGACGTCGCCCATATACGTGCCTTGTTGCTGGACGCACTGCGATTAGCAACGACAAAGCCGTGTTACGTAATACAAGTAGCGAGATTTCCGACATAATTATTAAACACGATTTACCGAGATTGCCGTCCAACGCACCAAGCACCAGATGGCAAGTTCACGGAGAAAAAATTGCTTGAAGAGTACAACGTTTGTTCATATATAATATGTGTGTGCAGTCCGCTCTGATCAGATATATCTACCAGTCAATCGTATACTTAAACATATATTCACACTGTTAGCATTAGCATGACGGAGTAGCTAACGTAATGGCATTGCATTAGCTTTACCATTTATACTAAAAGTTCGCCGTTCTGGAGAACGAAGGATGCTCAGCACATTATACGCAGTAGGCGTGTACGCATATCTCATGTACACGGCGTTCTCAGCGTGTTTTTGGGAAGAGGGAGGGCATTATGCCACAGTCCCGTTTGGCTTTAAAAGATGTGTGTATGTAACCTGATGCGCCACTACAAGATAGCATGGTAAACTAATGGGTGACTTAGCTTTGACCATCCCCCTCTGGCGTCCGTTTATGATATCCTAGATACGCAACGTGTGTGTTCGCATATACACGGCCATCTTTCCGCCACCGGTTCTACAGTCGTGCCATCGTTGTTGTCTCGGTCCTCTAATCACCGCGGTCACTCGATCTACCATGCACCCAGCCCACGCGCTTAATCTTGGCATTGTTAACCTGCAGACCAATGAAAGCTCACGATGCCTGTAGCTGCACTGCGGTATATTGCTCTCAACAGGTGGCATGATGACCATGTCATCTGCGCATCCCAGCCAGCAAGCATCAGTGTCAAACTCATGGCCTGGTCCAGCACCAGGACAAGCATACCGGGCTCAATGAACAGTTCTGCCTCACGCCCCTCATTGTTGGAATGTTGCGGACACGAGACCCTCTGCGGATAGTCTGACAGCTACCGTCGATGTGTCATGTACAGTCGCCTGACCACCTCGGTGATCTTCCTCGGCATGCCGCCCTCCGGTGCCTGCCATGCCATAGGCCAGTGGATGAAGTCGAATTCCTTATGCCCCTACTTCAAGCCCACAGAGTCACTCACTTGTGTGGACCTGGCAGACAACGTCTGATGAAACCGTTGCCACAGCTGGCAGAACGCACCCAGGCACGACTTGCCTCGTTCGAATCCATTCTGCTGCGGCTGCACCCACTGGTACAAGTGTGTTGCCACTCTCCGCAGGACAACGAGGTAGCAGCGATATGCCCATGAACGAGTCGGGATCCTCTTTACTGCTCTTGGCTTTGTAAAGGAGGCATAGCGGGGCCTCCAGCCACAATACCGACGGATTTTATCAAGACCACACGCGCCGCATCAGCGTACATAAAATCCGGACATTTCAGAGGGTTAGCCCCCCCCCACTCATATTGCCTAAAATGTTAAAGGGCGCCTACAACTTTTACAGATTTTCCTGTGATGATGATCTGTCACGATCGTGAACTTTAGGCCATAGACATAATGGTGAAATTTCTTTACACCCCACAGTAGGCCCACTGCCTCTTTATCTACTTGAGAATAGTTCCTTTCAACTTTCGTCAGGCTGCGTGAAGCAAAACCATTTGGTTTGGCAGGCATGACATGTGACAACACAGCACCAAGTCCATATAGTTATGCATCGCAGGCTACACTCAAATCTTGGTGAAATGCTGTCCGCAACCAACATTATGAAGATATCCTCTATATTGGGAAGAGGGTACGCGATTCACTGGCACCCTGAAGTCACCGCAAATGCGAACATTACCATCAGTTTTAACAACTGGCACAATGGGAGCTGCCCATTCACTGTATTCCACTTCGGAAAGTGCTCCAGACTGTTCGAGTCTCTCTAGTTCCGCCTCAACTTTCGGTCCTAAGACACAAGGTACATTGCTTGCAGTGAAGAATTTAGGTGTACTCTCGTTTACCTTGAAATCCTTGATCCTCCACCCAGATCGATTTAGCACTTTTGTCCAAAGCATGCAGGGTGCCGATGACAAAATCACCGTCGTCATCTTTCTCATGTTTCTGATCTCGTTGGATGTTATGAACTCGCTCCAAATTCGCTCTCGGTGTATTTGGACGTTTCGTCGCTGTCTGGGCTTTGCTACCTGCCTTTGATCTTGTGTGTGTTGAATGGCAGACATGGCTAATATGGCCTATTTCGTGGCACCAGTAGGGTGCTTGTTCGGAGAAGCAGTTTCATCCAATGCTGCAGTCTCAACGGCAACATCAAGCGTTAGATTTTTGTCCTTCAACAGTTTCTGTTGGACACGTTCGTTTCTGAGGCCAAATACAAACTGATCCTCAAGGGCGGTGGTTAAACAACCACCAAATCCACTGAAGACATTTAACTCCAAACAACCCTGCCTTGAGCTAACGCAAGAATGGTTTATTTTTCAGAGATTTCCTTCTCAATAATTAGTGAGTCCACAGCAGGTATTTTTCCATTTCCCTGTGTGGGGTCTTTTCCTTCCCCTGGCATAGGCACCAGATAAAAAGGACCAACGGCTTTTACTGTCTTTTCCGAAAGACAAAGTAGGGTAAACGAAGTTGCCCAAGCTTCGAAACGGCGGAGGTGGTTTTGAACCCCGATCATCGACCGAAATTCCGATATCTACCACTCTACCACCGCGCCCCAAGTGGGCACGGACCACAGTCACTTTTCCCATAGACGACCATTATAACGTTCTTGCGCCTACATTGAAAATTTATCCTACAATTTTTTTTTCACAGCACATGACAGACCCACTAAAACACCTGGTGTGTGAAATTCGTGAAAATGACATATCTCCTTTTCGCATAAATTGCTTCAACGCATGACACCCCTGCATATCTGCAATGAAATTAACCGGTTTCCAAAATAGGAGTACGTCCTGCCTAATTACGCAACAGGTATACCAACTGACAAATGACATCATTTCAAACCTCAGATGCTACTGTGCACAAAAACATCACTTACATTCGCTTACATTCACTCATGCTCTCACTAATACACCCACACTGCACAATTAATTTTTCCTAGGGATTCTTTATCGTTGTAATGACGGATGCATTCTCATGTCCGTGCCCACGTCTCCACAGAGACAATCGTCTGAGATCAGCAACATAGTGTGAAATAGCGTATAGCCTTCGTGTTGATGACGTTTGACAAATCTGAAACGGTCGCCAATTTCGGTTGGTCTTGGGTCTAAATGTTCGTTCAAGATTCTCACGATGCCGTTAAATCCTATTTCGGATGGTTTCCGTGGAGCACACAGATTTGTAAAAAGATCGTACCCCTGACCATGTACGTCTCGTAACCCATCAAGCTTAGAATGCAGGCTACCTTCCGGTCACCTTTTACCTTGTTGGCGATAAAACAGAGTTCAGTAGGCTCAAGGTTCAACATACGTTGACCACCACTCTTTTGATGGGTCAAACGCATCCAGTACACCAATGAGCCGAGCCATCGTCGAGTGTAAGTTAGTCCACAATCAGTAACAACAACACTAAACCCGCAGTTGTAACATTGCACGCTGCAGCGCCAGCCCAGTGCCAAGTAGTGGTCTAATTGCGGTCAAAACTCACGAACGTCGACTAGGAAATACGGTTCAGTTCAACATTAAAAGTCTATGAATGTTCTACATACGGTGTTTGTGTAGATGGCAAATAGCGAATCCATCATCGTCGCCATTTGTTGTATTTACCACAACGTACAACGTGCAACGTGCTTGCCCACAGCAGGGTGGAAACACACCACTTATTACATTGCCAGAACACCACACTCATGACGTAGGATTATTTAATAGTATGGCACAGTCCATGAGGTTAAAATGCTGTGTGTTCAACAAGATTTTAATAGTAAACCACTGGCATGATATCCTTAATTTTGTAATTACAAATGGTTATGTCTTAGTAACTCTTATAGATGCATAAGCCGAAAACCATGACGTTTGTTTCCCTTTCAAGAATGCTTCATGGGTCTTCTGTGGTTCGATGATCCTACAGGACTAATTGCTGCATGGTCAGCGCTGATGGAATAAAAAACGTTCTCATATCGGACATGATCTTCTGATGGATCTGCTCCCCAATTACGGCAATACTTTCCTTTTGCGTTATATTCGAATCTTACACGGCGTTGTTATTTTGTGTTGCCAAATACTGTTAGAATATGTGCATTCTGATAGTCCGATATAATTCAGACGCGCAACAAGTTATGTACGTTATATAATGACATGCGCAGTCGAGGAGTTGCGACATCACCACCACGCCACGCTGGTTAATAAATTTGGGTTCTCTGATCATAAAGTGTTGATCAAGTACAAGAATCAAAACATGGTGTCAGACAGTTCGTAGGACGGGTGAATGTCGAACTCGGTAGCAACAGGGAAGCAGGTGAGAACACTCTAGAAGTTGCCTGTGTGAGAAAAATGGAGAAATATATGATCCCTGAACAACTTCCCTCGACGGGCAATTTGCCGGAGCAATGGGTTCGCTTCAAAAAGCAGTTTAAACAGTTCCTCGATGCGAGCGAGAAGTCAGAGGCATCGGATAAAGCAAAAATAACTATGTTATTGCGCACAATTGGCGATAAGGGTAACGACATCTTTGACAATTTCTCGTTCGAGGCGGATGCGCAGCCAACGTTTGTTGATGTCTTGGAAAAATTCAACCAGTTTTGCAAGCCGCGTGTAAGCGTGTTCACAGCAAGGCACCAGTTTTTAACTATGAAACAGAATACTCGGTCTATCGATGAGTTTCTGACGGCATTGAAGAGGAAAGTTCGAGAGTGCACGTTTGGAGACTTGACCGACGATATGGTGTTGCATGCATTGACGCTGGGACTCGATCATGAAAGGACGAGGCGAAGGTTATTTGAAACGGAAAATCTCACTTTGGATAAAGCTTTCGGAATGTGTCGATTAGCTGAAGACACAGAAGTTGAGATGAAAAAGTTACACTTGAACGAAGAGGTTAGCGTACTGTATAGGCAGAAGCCAAAGAATCGTACAAAGGTCACGAGGGGCCACACACCGCGAAAAAACGAGAATTACGTTCACGAAAAGACTGGACGTAGAAGCGGCGAGAATTACGTTCACGAAAAGGCTGGACGTATAAGCGGCGAAAATTACATTCACGAAAAGGCTTGCCGTCGATGTGGCACTTCCCACCTTGCGAAGCAATGTCCGGCGTGGGGTAAGGAATGTTACGCCTGCAAAAAGAAGAACCACTTTTCAAAGTTTTGCAGAACAAATCAAGTCCATCTAATTGGGGAAGACAGCGATTCAGACATCCTCCATATCAAAGTTGATAATATCGAGCACAAGCTGTTAGCTACTGTCAACGTTCTGACAGAGGGGCAGGTGCAATGTGCTTAGTGTCAAGGATTACCACAAACTAGGTAATCCACCTCTGAAGCCAATTCATGCCAGGCTGACAATGTATGAGGGCACCGTGGTTAGGTCCAAAGGTAGCTGCCAGCTGGAAGTATGCGATGACAAACGCAACGTACCCCTGATGTTTGAGGTGGTAGAAACCAAACATTGCTCACTACTGTCACTGGAGTACAAGCCAGGCACGGAACAGCTGGTTGCAGACATGTTGTCACGTGCCCCATCATCCCGTCAACCTGTGAACGAGATGTCGACTGAACAGATTTTCCAGTGTGCGATCCAAGATGAACTGGCGGAAGAGATCGACTCGGTCGACCCACAAATGTATGTCAACGTCAGTGAGGTAAGAATCGCTAAAATTCGTCAAGCGACAGCTGCGGAGGACACATTGCAGAAAGTGATGACAACGGTTAGGTCAGGATGGCCAGAGAACAAACGAATGCTGTTGCCAGAGCTGAAACCTTATTGGACATTACGAGAAGAAATAGCAGCGAATGATGGTATTCTGTACAAAGGACAGAGAATGGTCATTCCGAAATCTTGTCAGAAAGATATGCTGGAACGACTTCACAGCAGCCATCAGGGAATCGAAGCAACTCTCCGACGAGCAAGAGATAGCATCTATTGGCCGGGAATGACAAACGACATCAAGCAGATGATCGAGAGCTGTCAAGCATGTTCGAAAGAAAAGCCATCACAACAGAAAGAGACGCTACGAAGTCACGACCTTCTCTCGAAGCCATGGGCAAAGGTTGGGATAGACTTGTTCACGTATGCCAATGCCACTTACCTCATCATGGTAGACTACTATTCAGATTTCTTCGAGTTCACAAAACTTGTCGATCAGAGAGCGGAAACGACCATACAAGCATGCAAAGAGCAGTTTGCACGTTATGGCGTACCACAAATTGTGCAATCAGATGGCGGACCTCAATTCATCAGTGCGGAATTCCAAGCGTTTGCAAACAACTGGGAATTCAAACACTCCATGTCATCGCCGTATCATTCGCAATCGAATGGAAAAGCAGAATCGGCAGTCAAGATCGTGAAGAATTTTCTGAAGAAATCGGACGACCCTTTGAGAGCGGTGTTGGAGTGGAGAAACACGCCAACGTCTCAAATCAATTGCAGTCCAGTGCAACGGCTAATGCAAAGACGCACGCGGGCGTCTGTACCTCAAGCGGAGCAGTTGATGAAACCCGTGGTACTAACGGCACGTCAAATCCTCAGACGCAAGGTGAAGAAGCAGAAAATGTCACAACAATACTACGATCGAAATGCTCGTGACTTGTCGCCGTTACGAAGAGGAACACCTGTCTTCGTGCAGTCATTGAAGAAATATGATGCAAGTAAATGGGCACAAGGGATGGTCGCGGACCAATGCAGTAACCGATCGTACATCGTCGAAATCGAAGGTAGACTACTTCGACGCAATCGACGTTATCTGAGGATAGACCACACCATACGACCTACTCCGTCAACTTCGACTGAGCAAGAAGGCCACAGAGATGGGACTCACAGTCGAGATACTCACGTAATACCCACAGACGAGAACACAGATTCGCGGGAATTGGAATCGTGTGAAATGCCAGCTGTCATCAGCACGCCGAGACCTGAGCCCGTACCGACGTCTCCTGTGAAAACCAACAGCCCAGTGAAAACTCGTTCGGGCAGACTAATCAAGAAACCATTGCGTTTTCGCTAAAAAGACTGAGTGAAGTTCGGACTCACGATAAATCGTGATAGTGTTATGTGTTAAGAAGACTTAGTAAAGTTCAGACATTTACATATTATAATTTTGGCAGACGGATTCAGTGCTAGCCAGTTATTGTGTTAATTAGAGTAGTCTAGTGAACATACGTTTTTGGACTTTAATTATTAGCTTGACTCGGTGGTAAAGACCGCAGTCATAGGAGGATCAAGTGCTAGTAACCTCTGATCCTAACGTGAGCTTTACTTTATTTGTTTCAAAGTATTTAGTTTAAAAAGGGAGATGTTAGAATATGTGCATTCTGATAGTCCGATATAATTCAGACGCGCAACAAGTTATGTACGTTATATAATGACATGCGCAGTCGAGGAGTTGCGACATCACCACCACGCCACGCTGGTTAATAAATTTGGGTTCTCTGATCATAAAGTGTTGATCAAGTACAAGAATCAAAACAAATACCACCCCAGAACGGGCGGTGCCGGTGTCTTCTCATGGCGTTGCCCATCTTGTCACAGACGACATCCGGCTTTACTATATGCATGGGCTGCAGTTGTAGGCAATTGTCTCACGCTGATTTTTAAGCCTGTCAACTGCTCCTGAGAATTGGAAATTTACTACTGACAACAAGGGGGCGGACAAATCAGTTTGTATGTGTGGGGAACGGTGGCCTGTGTGGGGAGCGGTGGTCTGTGTGGGGAGTGGTGGTCTAATGGTTAGAGCACCCGCCTGTCGATCGAGAGGACGGTGGTTCGATTCCACCTCCGCCCTTTCGAAGCTTGGGCAATTTGTTCACCCCACTTTGCCCGTGTCTTTCGGAAGAGACACTAAAAGCCGTTGGTCCAAACTCCTGCGTTAGCTCAAGATTGCCCAACCCCCCAGCACATCCCCCACTGTCAGTGGTTCGGAGTCTGACAACTAAACCGAGCGTGCCTGAGTGCATGCGTGCGTGCAAAGATACAGAAAATTAAATAATGTTTGCTGTGTCTTTCTTCTTTCTAGAGAGGATTTTATGTTACTGTAGGGCATCAGAAATGTTGCATATACGTTGCGGGAACGTGCCAGAAAAGTAGCAGAAATGTTGCAGAAAGGTAGCAGAAACGTTGCGGCAAGGTGCCACAAAAGTAGCAGAAACGTTGCGTGAAGGTGCCAGAAAGGTAACAGAAATGTTGCGGGAAGGTGCCAGAAAGGTAGCAGAACCGTTGCGGGAATGTGCCAGAAAGGTAACATAAACGTAGTGGGAAGGTTGCGGGAAGGTGCCAGAAAGGTAACAGAAATGTTGCGGGAAGGTGCCAGAAAGGTAGCAGAACCGTTGCGGGAAGGTGCCAGAAAGGTAACATAAACGTAGTGGGAAGCTGCCAGAAAGGTAGCATAAACGTTGCGGGAAGGTGCCAGAAAGGTAGCAGAAACGTTGCGGGAAGGTGCCAAAGGTAGTAGAAACGTTGTGGGAAGGTGCCAGAAAGATAGCACAAACGTTGTGGGAAGGAGCCAGAAAGGTAGTAGAAACGTAGCGGGAAGGTGCCAGAAAGGTAGCAGAACTGTTCCGGGAAGGTGCCAGAAAGGTACTGGGAAGGTAGTAGAAACATTGTGGAATGGTAGTAGAAAGGTACTGGACACGTTGTATAAAGGTACCAGATAGATAGTACATGGTAATTTCACTACGTCGTAGCAACGTTTCTGGTAGTCCACAGATTTACGTAATAAATACGTAATCGCAACCAAACCGCTACGTTGTCACTACCTACTTACAAAGTTGTAGAAAGGTACCAGGAACGTACCAGATAGGTAGTATATGGTAATTTCACTACTTCGTAGCAACGTTTCTGGTAGTCCACAGATTTACGTAATAAATACGTATGCAAAAATACGTAGTCGCAACCAAACCGCTACGTTGTCACTACGTACGTACTTACAACGTAACATTTTTAGCTGGGTTTGGAGTATAACTACTTGTGACTTGTGTGTTAGGAATACTTGTATCCTCATGTCATGATCATCTGAGGAACACGAGTATGAGGACGTGTCTCAGCAACTAATTCTGACTTGATTAAGACATCTGGACGAAATAAGGGGGTACCCGGGCACTCGATGGATACCCCGTGGACCTGCCCATGTTATTCGTCAACATCCTTGGGGGTCACAACCCGGGGGGTGGGTACTCCCTATACTGGTGTATACATGTATGTGCCGCGCAAATGCCCCTGTTTTTGGCCATTTTGTTCTCTCTTGTCCGAAGAAAAAATAAAATTTCTCTTAAATTTGTGCCCCAATTGAACCTGATAATTATCTCTTTCATCGAAGAGGAAATTTCCCAATTAAAATGTTCCGCCCGGGCTTACGTTACACTTATAGATATTATATCAATTATTAAAAAATTCTCTCTTGGTGGCCCTAAATTTCTTGACTCCCCCCGGGTCAAAATTAATCCCCAACACTTGCTGCGTTGTTGTCATATTTATTGCCGTTAGAAGCAGCACATTTCGCATACGAAGCCAAATAATCCGCCAGGTGGCGCACCGATTTGTTGTAATGGCGACGCGAAGACGAGAAGTTTTAGAAGGGTGTATTTTTTGTAAAATCGTAGAAGGTGACGATGATGAGACAGTGCCTCTGTACCAGGTAGTAAAGCTGCATAGCAAATGCCAAGTGCTTATATTTAATACGAATGAATAACTCTACACTTTGGCATTAACAATGCCAGAGATGGGACTAGTGGCGTAGTGCCAGTGTCGTGATCACGGGCAACTGAATCAGCTTGAGCCCCTGTAACTAATATATATATAAAAGGGTATGCAACTAGGAATGACCCCACTCACCTTTCAACATCCGTATCTCGGCGTTGCGATGCGTAATCCGAATACTATGACCTTACACAAATGTCCCAATGAATAAACTTTCACTATACCTACTTGTCATTAAAAACATATATGAATTTCTTATAAAAAGAGGTACGTTAACGACTGTACGCACAGAAAACACATCAAACCGCATACGGTAACGTGACAATGTTACCGGAAGTGAGGTGC
>SDWI01000363.1:5982-54059 GCA_009193005.1 Lamellibrachia luymesi | reverse complement strand
TCCACCATATGGTCTTTAATTAACCTTTCTAATAATTTACAAATCACTGACATTAAACTCACTGGTCTGTAATTCTCTGACTTATTTCTCGAACCCTTTTTAAATAATGGTATGATGTTTGCTTCTTTCCATTCAAACGGACCAACTCCCTCTTTTAATGACAAGTTGAATACTTAGTCCTAGGCTAGAGCGCCCAAACTTTTCATATATCTACTATATATATATATATACACATGGTCAAAAAAGTACATTTACTTTCTCAAAACGATTGACAAAAATTGACAAAAGAATTAAACCAAAACATCGCTATCTCCTATGGCGACTATGTGGACTGCCAAGGCTACCGTAAAATTGATGCATGTAACAAGGCGTCGTTCAGTTTCACCGAAACTCCGTGCGGCGGCGCTGTTATTATTGCTATTATTATTATTGTATTTCTGTGTTTTAATTCTGCGTGCATGCTTCATTACATGTAATTATGTATATATTTCAGTATTACTTGTTTTTTTCAATGTGCTATATATATATATATATATATGACATGTCATATTCTTAGATAATTAGTTTTATTCATATTATCATCAATTTTAAGTATCTCTGAATGGACTTTGTCCAGATTTACGGCACTATTTTAATACCAATTGCCTTTTTAAATACAGTAATTACGTTGGCACCAGTATTAACGCATAATTTAAAGTGTACATTCAAATCTAATACAAATAACCTCAATAAAAATATTATTATTACTTTGTCACAAAATTAGTTACTAGTATGTATCTGTTGATACCACTTATTTCTCTACAGATCAGCGGTTGCTACCTCCCATAATCAGTATGAAGTTAAACACAAAATAAGACACATGCGCATAGATTGCACTAAGTAACTATTGTGTTTTTATTCGGCATGTATGTTTCATACATCAAAAAATAGATTTTTAAAATAGCATCACACCTAGACATCAGATAATTTTAATACATATAATAATCACCATTTATTTAATTTACAGTAACTTCAACTTATAAAATTTTACCAGTTGTACGCATGCACGCACTAATAAAATTAATTATCTAAGAATATGACATGTCATATGTAGCACACAGAAAAAATACAAGTAATACTGAAACATATACATAATTACACACAACGAGGCACGTATGCATGCACACACAATTAAAACACAGAAATACATAATTGTAATTGCAGCACCGCCGCACCGAGTTTCGGTGAAACTGAATGACACCTTGTCATATGCACTGATTTTACGGTAGCCTTGGTGGATGGAGATGGTAATGTTTTGGTTTAATTCTTTTGTAAATTTTGATCGTTTTGAGAAAGTAAATGTACTTTTTTGACTACGTGACATGTGTATATGTATAGTAGATATGAGAAGTTTGGGTGCTCTAGGTGGTCGTTTTCATGGTTAGGTCAGAAAGTAAAAGATGGCCGAGGTCAGTGCTTATGCTGATCTGACAGCTGCAGTTCACTTGTCCCCGTCGTGCCACACAAAAACAATTAGTTTATTAGGAATTTATTTTCTAAATATTATTTTTTTAAATACTTGCCATTTTGAAGATTGCACGAACAAATGTGATATAATTCTTTCCTGTTTTGATTCTTCAGGATGATGAGGTCATTGTTTTCCATGACATTCGGCCTGCATCAACCCATCACTTCCTCGTCTGCCCTGTAGAACACATCCGAGATGCATCACGGCTCAACAAGTCTCACATTCCCTTGGGCGAGTAACTGGAAAGGCTTAAAAAAATGTTTGGAGTAAAGCGTGAATTCTCAGTATAAGATTTTTTTTATTCCATATCTTATATGAAGTCAAACATAATGTTATTGTAGGCGTAGTGAATGTTATTACTTAAGATTCTTTTGAATAATAATACTAAAGAACTCCCTATTTGTCATTTCACGTTTACCCAAGGTTTGTTTTGATGGATTTATGTTGATTTGTATATATCATGTGATCTCAGGACTGATAAAATGCTTTGTGTTCATGACAAGTATTCACACACAAAATTTATTTTCATGTCAAAAAAATGCATGATTGAATAAATTTTACTTGTAAGGCATTCTACAATATATGTAAACATATTTAATTTGTATAATTACTCAAATATTATAAACATTTAAAATTTTATTTCAGTGGAAAGTATGGTTGCTATTTCCAAGCGACTACTTGAAGAGCGTGAAGCCGACTTCTCACAAGCCAGGTACATGCTTTTTAAGCAGATTCTATGCACCATATTCACTAGGGGTTGTTCTGCTGAACATCTTGTATTATAGTTAATCATAATGTCTATAGACCTTGGCACATCTGTAATAGAAATGACACAAGTTGAGATAGTTTAGAACTGAACACATTTTCATTTCCTTCACACATGTAATCATGCTGAGTTTTATGCCAGATATATATATATATATATAATATATATATATATATATGCATAATTTTGTTGCTCTAAAATTCCATATAATGTGATTATAATTTACAGCAGATCGTGTGATTTAGACTTAGTTAGGACTGTTTTCTTCATTCCTTTATTTTGTACATGCATCCAAGTATACACACATACATACTAATATACAAACATACACATATATCCGTTAACACATGTTACACATCCATTGTGGAAATACACACACTTGCAGCACTTGACGACACTTTGAGAACATAAAGCCAATATTGAACTGAGATTCTTGCATAAGTTGCTGCCTGACAATACTGAAGTTTTATATCATGGCTTGGAAATCAACATCAATATTGTGTTGACAGACTTGGATTCCACTGGCCTCCATTTCACATGGTGGCACACCTACATCTACACATCATCTTCCCAAAAGGCAACATGGGCTGGCTCTCCAGAGTCATCTTTAAGCCACATTCATTCTGGTTTGTTACTGTAAGTAACTGCTTTCTACAGGTTCACATCAATAAAACTAAATAAAGCATTCTTCCTTTGCAGACTCGGCATACATTGGCCACCATTCATTAGTGTCTCTCACTTCCACATACATGTGATATGTCCTGATGATCAAATAGGGTTTTACTTGAGGGCTGTTGGCAAATTTAACCCAGCCACATATTGGTTTCGAAGTGTGAGTAGTCAGTTTGAAGATTATGCTGTTTCAATACTAGCAGATGTTTCTGTTCTGTCATTGCAGTTTGTTTTCCTTTCATTTGGTGCGTTTATTTTCATTTTAACAACATTACCAATACTCAGTTCAGTTTATTTGGATTTTCAAACTATGTTGTTCTGTACTAATTATATTTCATGAATCTGTTTGGTTTGTTAAGTATATTTAAAGCGACTTCCAAGTAAATGATTCATTACAAATAAACATATATTACTGTGTATAATAGCAGGCACTCCCAAAAGTAAGTTTAATATGTAGGACTGTTAGCCATATTAATTAAAAAAAATTTATTGCATTGTTTTTGTGTTCAAATTGGCATCGTCTTGAAATGAAACTTAAAATATAGAAGCTATAAAATACTTATTTGAGGGTTCTACAGTGTTTTCGACTTTGCAGTAAGTATTATGTACTCTTGTTCACTCGCTGTGCCAGATACAATGCAGAGAACAATCGACGCCATCCATTTCTATCTGCAGCCATTCTTTCTACGTCCTATGTCTTTATTTTCTGGGTTTTTGCCTCGGTAAGTATTCTTATAATTGTATGTATGCTTTTACAGTAGCTGTATGCGTTTATGGACAGGCTTTCTCTGGATATATGGCACTTTAAAAAAAAATTTAAATAATAATATGATAGCCTGCTAGGTGTCACAAACTCACATGTTTTCTGTAGGTTGACTGGCTGCTAGAGAGGTTGAAGAACTTGCCAGATGAGCCAACATCACACGAGACATCACAAGGGTCATCAAAGGAATTAGCACAAGTAATGCCACATGAAGCATCACATAAGATAACAGATGAGTCCGAGAATACACCACAGGAGATGCCAAATGACATGGAGTTAGTGCAAGGGACAGCTGACATCACAGACAACACTAACAGAGATACAACATGACAAAATATCCAAACGTACTTATTGATTATTGATACATATGAATACCATTCATTCTACTCAGTTGGTACAGCCTGTATATGGATGATAAACATTAAAGCATTCTTCGTTGTCTATTAAATACTTGACATGATGATGTAATTTGTAGAATAGTTAAGCTGACTTATATAGTGTTGCACTGGCAATTTTTATGTAGCATGCAATTCCATCTGGTAGCTTGTGGAACAGGGTAAAGTGGATCCTAATAACATCGCTAGACAACATTTAGGCAAACACATTTGCAGCTGTTGTGAGCATTATTTCTACCTGCCTGGTCCAGTCCTGCTAAGTCTCCCGTTTTAGGTGGTAGACTCCCATGTTTGGCCCCATCTCACATTCTCACGTGCTTGAGATAAAATGTCCCGTTTGCGGACTGCGTCCCCTTTTTCAAAAGTTATTTTCCACCATTAACCTTTCAACCATTCACAAATTATTCATCACAGTTAGTTATTTTTTTTATTATTCATATTTGTTGTTTTTGTGTTCACAGCCTCAGCTGTCTGCACACTGACATTGTGGTTGTGTTCTACTGTGATTTGAACAGCAATCCTGTAGCCACTGCTCCTTTACATGTAAAGGATTGTGCCTGGGACCCTTCAGCCAAATCAGTTCTCCTTATTGGTCACGGTTGTAGCTTCAATGTCCAGACTGAGCCCCTTCAGTTGATCTAGGTATGACCATTTCATTTGGCCTGGGCGCATCAGTTGGATAAAAGTTGGCGATGTGGAAAAGCAGACATGGCCAAACCTCATGACTGGTTGTTGCCTAATGTATTGTTCATGAAGTTCTTATGCCTGGCAAATTTTCAGACATATTTGATTGTACATACTTTTTGTTAAACCAAAACTTGATTTATTTTAAAAAACCTTTATTCACATGCATCGACAATATTCAGTCGTGCATTTGCAATAAAGCCATTTCGAGGAGATGCACCACTTTTCTCTAAAGTGAAACAAAAGTCCTGGTTTTCAGCCTATCCACCTATATGTGTCCAAATTAACATTAAAACAATGTGTCCAAATTAACATATTTTGGCTTTTGTTTACTAAACTAGTCCTCTTTCTGACAAAATAACACGTTTGTTTGAGCCTGCGTTGGTTCTGTGTATGCCGGCCTCCCTTATTACATCACATGTAGTCTAGGTTACCTCGATTTCACAGAACTGCGCATGCGCTTATTGGTCGCGCTGGGTAGCATGTCGGCCCTCGGGCATTCGGAGAAATGACTGAAATCTCCCACTTTTAGAACACATTCTGAGTAAATCACTGGCATGATATTCTTGATTTTAGTTGCACGTTTTATTATCTCTTAGGTGCATCACCCCCAAACCATGACTTGTTTTGCTTTAAACCTTCACAATACAGACGCATATGCAATAACACTAAACATGCCTGATATTAGTTATAGTATCGTAGTAAATAATGTTGAATTATCAAATGTGTCATGAGAATATACCAGTGTTTTGTCTAATTTGTAATGTATTTTATAATGCTGTTGTGTCCTCCACTCTCTATTAAATGCGCGTGACACAAGTCATTTAAATCACACTTAGGTATATATGAAGAAGGCATTTAAACAGGTTCCATACAGTCTTTAATAAATCAGTTTAATGTCGGTTCTTAATATTTAAAGGACGGTTCAATTGTATTCTGTCATAAAACGATTTATTGAAAAAGATTACGTTTACTAACGTATTTATGTCGGAATGCCCGTCAGTTGATATTTTTCTGTCTCCCGCACATGTAAATGCCAAGTGAATAGTTGTTCTACATAGTAACTATACTTTGCTGGTTTACATTTGGTCGGTCACTACAAACTTGTGCGCAAACATGTGCGTTTAAACATGTTCAATACAGTCTTAAATAAATCCTGTGCATTTAGACCACTTTGATGGGAAAAGTGATGCGGAGAAGGTCTTCTTCTGGGGCTGGGTTCTGAGAAAGGATGATGAACTTGAACATGTTTACGTCGTTGAACATGTACTTGTCATAATCATCACCGTCCTCTGGTTTGACCAACTGTAGATACCTGCAACCATCAACCATATAGTTAATCTTACAGATATAGATGCTCGGCGTAAACAATAAAACAATGAACTAGTTTTGAGACACTTGCATCTTTTAATTCTATACAAGTATTCGTTGTTAAATCAAAGCATCTAATTGCGTCTTGTCAGTTTATTTGGACAAATTCCCAATTATTATAATGAAATAACTAACTCACTAATCAATTAAAGTATATTATTAATATAACAGTATGGTAAATTAGCATTTACAAGTTTACACATAATAAAACAATAAGGCTTACATTGGGGAGGGTGTCTGCTGTTTATGCAAGCCGGTCACAGATTAGAAGTGATTAAACTATGGGTGGATACGATGTTGAGTATGGATTCAACCAGTTCATAGGTGGGTAGAACAATACCGACAGAAAACAGCCGTTTTTTTAACCTCGGCTTGTGTGCCCTTCTCAATGTTGACTTACAATTCCTGTTCAATGAAACTTTTGTCCATGATGCTTTGTAGAAGTCCTTTCTGGATCTCATCAAAGCGCGTTGTGAGTGTCTTGTACATGTTCACGTCGCTCATGTCCAACACCAAGGGCTTGCCGTACCTGTTGACACAAACATGACAGCTAAACATTTCAATAGTTACTGTTAGTTACGGCTGTCATGGAAGAGGAGTGCATTTAAATAACATTGCTGGTAGCAAAAAAATTTTTTTATACATTAGAGATTTACTATTCTCCTTGTGCTGGCTACAAGTCATATACCATTTCAGACCAATTAATAGTTCTTATTCGATTTTAACTTATATTATTCCAAACTTTCAAGCACAAATTTGGTATTAAACCAAAAAATTGAAGGCCTATGCACACATACATAATTAGAACACATAGGCAGTATAGATGAACATAGGGTAAAGTGGGCCCCTTAAGCATGGATTGACATACATTTGATATTTTTGTATAAAAACGGTTATTTTATGTTACATTCCCAGTTCAATATTATTGACTACGTATATGCACAATCATATACTCTACTTAATAAATACTATAATACAAATGTGTTTAAAAAAAATTGGAAGCACAAAGATGTCCCATGTGACTCGGTCATTGGGACAAATCTCGCATGTAAAAGACCCATGCTCATTTCCTGCACACCCCCCACACTGCACCCATCCTTCACCTTTCCTACTATACGAACATATCTCTGCAAATTATGAGAACCTGTGTAATCTACTAATTATGGTGTTTATTAGGCTAATGAGATGGTATAACCACATTATCCATAATGTGCAATGCAACTGCAGCAACGGGGCCCACAAAGAGTACCAGGTATTGACCTGATGCCGTTTTGCTTTCCACTTGTTTTTTAACCCATTTATAAAAATATAGAGGTTGTAAGACACGCCAAATATTTTAAGAAAAGTGCCAAAATACATATTTGTGACTTGCAGTTTTGGATTCGTGCTTAGCTAGCAAGTACGACGTTTGTTAATTTCCCCTTGCATGTCTTTGAACATTACTACTGTTCGTTAACCCCAATGCATATCAGGATAGGTATAATGTCGGGGGCCGTTTTGGCCGAGGGGCACACTTTACCCTCCTTTCCCCTAATACTGTAATGTAGGCTATAGTTATAGCATTGGCCCATAAACAACTTACCTGACTGCACCCAATAACGATTTTCTTATTTTCTCAGGTTCCATTGTCTCTGTTCTCATAGCATCTAGGAAGTTGACGTCTTGGTAACGCAGAAACGTGGTTGACTGACCTTCTGGCTGGTCCATGACCAGAGGCCATCTGAACGAAAAGACAAATATTTATTTTAACGTCATGCATTGAAATGCAGTAATCGCATAAGCAATCAATTGAACTATAGTATGTTTATAAACTTGGCATTTAGATTGCATGTATTTATAGAACTGAATAACTGAATGTGTGTAAATGTAAAACAAATACAATAATAATTTATTTATAATATCAACTTTATCATAATAATCACATAACATGCAAAGCTGGTGAAGGCGTGTACAATGTAAATATAAATAAGATAGATACTTATCATAATTATTAAAACAATATTTAAGAATAACATAAAATAGAATTGTACAAAGGTATATATAGGTTCTTAACAAGTCTTGCAGTGACCATTCCAGTTTTTTCCGATGCGACCTACGCATATCAGCAGCGGATCCTGGGGGGTCTTCAAGACCCCCCAGGCCATGGAGGGGGGTCCCCCCTGCGTCCGTGTCAAATATTACAGCAAAGGAACACGTATATAGGCCTACGTCGAAACTAGTGTCAATGTAAAGACTGGAGTATTACGAGCCGGCTAATATTAACCTTTATGTAAGTAGAACGACACGTGTCCCCCCCCCGCTCATAAGTAGAATGACATATGACTACGACTGACGAGCCCCCCCCCCGCCAACAAGCCTAGATCTGCTTCTGCATATCGCTTGAGAAACATACTACTGCCAAGCTTACGTCGGAAGATTAAGTGGTAGGTCTACCTATTGCCTAATACAAAGTAGCGTGTGGCTGTCTGTCTGTTCCCTCATATCTCAGTCAGTTTCGTATGTATGAGGCTGACATTTTATAGACAAGCCCCGGGGCCCACGGGATGGTTCGTACATTAAAACAATAAAAAAATTCCCGGGGGCTGGGAACATTACTAAGGAACCTATTTGGTCGTATAACTCAGAACAATAGGAGTTCGTAGTTACATACAGTTGTTAGCAACGCTATGCGTATTTTCTACGATTGCTTCTAGTTACGTGATCTATGTCAAACACCCACATAAGTTTCTTTTTACGGTACGAACGCTTCGTGAAACCGGCAGTTGGACATGGTTTTGGGGGCATCTATTGGTGCACATGATGTTATGGCAATATCTCCCCATCGTCAGGGATAACATCCCTCTACCGTTGTCTACCGTTAGATATTGTCCGGGGAGATGACGTCATGTGGTATGTTGCCAACGAGATAGGCTATACGCCTAGGGAGAAATAACATCGGTGGCTATTCTTTAAAAAAATTATCTTTAGCATCACAATATTCTCAAGGATAATAATCCTTTTGACGTCGACTTTCGAAACAGTGAGGCGTGTCCGATGTTCTAGGTAGATAGGCGGCGTGTCCGATGTTCTAGGTAGATGGCTGTGTGAACCACTAGTTCGCCGCCACGTCATGTAGAACTACAAGGGTATCACATAGTCCGATTATCAATGTTTCGATCTTCGTACTAACATTAGTCTTAATTTAATCGAGAACCGATATGACGCTGGAATTGTACACCCCGTGTGGTTCGTTTGTACACCCCGTGTGGTTCGTTTGTACACCCCGTGTGGTTCGTCCCGCGTGGCGTTGTCTCCGTAGCTAATGTTCAGTTTGTCGAGTTCTCCACACAAAATAGTCATATGGAATATCGTGCAGGTGTCACGTACTTCGTGTTTAGAACGGAGATGAAGAGACGGTTTAGACATAATAGATGAATGAGCACACACAACCTGGTGTACAATCTGAACGGCTGTCACAACCTCTTGTGGCGACGTCAGCGAGATGACGAAATCCACGCAGCAGTGTGATCGGTGCATTCACGAGCTACTATCGGTCATGCGTGGTTAGTTAATGCGTTCACGAATCTTACAGAATGATGGTTGTTTGCATCATCGACGTTGATGTTGAAATTCCCAGCTATCAATAGGTCCCAAAATCCACAATAAGTCGCCATGTAATCATATTTCAGGGGATCTTTTAGCGCTAATTACGGCACTCGAGTAGTAACTTCAATCGTCCATTGAGCACGTTTTTATCCAAACAGTTTCAACATTGACAAAAGCAACTGCATGAACAGTTCGGCATCTGTTTGACGGCGGTGGTTTTATTGGCTTTCGGTCAAGTTAATTCAATCAGAAGATCGAACTAAGACATAATTTTATATTATAACCGACAGCAAGCTGTTAAAAGTTGACTAATATAATAACGACCTTGTTGTGAACTTAGTGGGCGTCACAAGATGACGACACCAGAACAATAGGCCCTGTAACACAGCAGGACTCCGCGCAACACAAGTACTGTTGTCACTGTCATGGTTAATGCGTTCCAGCAGTAGTTGTTTATGTCTGCGAGCAATACACAACAGGCCCGGATACCACGCGCTAGTGCATCCATTGTAATTACAGCTACTACAATATGCTGTATCCTCTTTACCGTTGACAAACCCACGGAGCCTATTGATTCTTGTTACGCTTCGCTGCTCAACAGTCACGCCAACTTCACTGACTTTACTGGGTAGAACTTGTCAAACATCTCAAACGCCAACACTACTCTGGGTAGTTGAAGCAGGTAGCTCACCACAGCAATGTCGCACAACGTATGCGCATGGTTACTTACTTACTTACTTACTTACTTAGTCATCTTCGTGCCCGGTGTCACATAAGGCAAGAACAAGAGAGCGCCAGTGCTGTCGGTCTGCAGCCCGTTTGGTGATGGTGTTCCATGTCAGGCCACATTCTTTCAACTCCTTCTTCACTGTTCGTCTCCTTTTACCACCTGCTGTCCAGCGTAAGGCCGTCTTGGGCAGTGCGCCAGGTAACATTTGGCACACGTGTCCAAGCCATCTCCACCTTCGCCTCTTTATCTGTGTGGCCAGGGATGTTGCATCTGTTTGACGGAGCAGCTCTTCATTAGTCATGGTGTTGGGCCAAAATACTCCTAGGATCTTCCGTAGACACCTGTTTTGGAAGGTCTCAAACTTGAGTGCTGGCTTGGCTGTCAGTTTCCAGCACTCGGAGCTGTAGAAAAGTACACTGAGAACATTACTACTGGACAGTCTCAGTTTTGTTTCCAATCTCAGTTGCTTGGATTTCCAGATGGGCTTCAGCATAGCGAAGGTCTGGCTTGCCTTTCTGATTCTAGCCATGGCATCTTTTGCAGAGTCTCCATCTGTTGTGATTTTGCTTCCCTGGTATGCAAAGTCCTGAACCACTGCTGCGGATGCAGGCATTTGGGGGGGGGCATTGGGTAATCACGATCACGCACGCCCATTCGCCCGCCCGCCCGCCCGCCCGCACGCACGCACGCACGCACGCACGCACGATGTCGCATATACCCACACGCGCTCCAAGTTTTTGTGACGCTCTAGTGTTATCTATCCAAATGTTAAACTAATTGAATTGATGACTTTTATCGTATAGTGTTAAGTTGATCCAAGCTGTAATGAACCAAAACAAGCCATGACAAGAACGAGCCACAATGACTAGAACTGGCTTTGTGTCGCTGTACAGTGAGATACGTAGAAACAAAATAAGACTAACTTTCCGGAATCTTTGACTTTGTTTTCTGTGTCCTTCATGAGCAGATCGTTCAGTTGCTTGAGGTTCACCTCGATCGGAACGGGAAGTGGGACACTTTTCTGCTCTACACAGAACATGTGTCTATTAGTATCATGTCCGAGACCCAATAATGAATGTTCACAGCTGAAACAACATGATAAGACGAAGCAAAAACATTCGTGAAAATGTTCATCAAGTTAGTAGGTATACATGAGTAACGATTTTCTTCAAACGACTATTGAGAGTAAGTAATCTCAATAGTTGTGGATTGAAGAAAATCGTTACTCGTATTGAAGCAAACACAACTTTACCTTGACAAACGTGGGAGAGTTGTTCAAAATTATATCTTCATTGTGCACACTGAATTAAAATGTTTACTTCCTAGTTCAACCCACTCATACATTGTGAACTCAGCAAGTTACACAATGATTTTAGTGACGTAACAATTGATTATCACAGTCTTTGATGGCAGTTGAACTGCCATCAAACATTGGACATATTTGTATCATCATCACCTATTATCATTTTTAATTTAACACACGATTATCTGATTACATGGTTTCTTTCATATGAGGAAAATTTCTGTAATTACAATTGATGGCATTACTGTATCAAACACAACACTTAACAACATTACACAAACTACACTGTTTTCCCGTGCCCATGCAACCCTAAACATTCACCACGCATCCCGTTTCAATAACATTCTCTGCAAACAAGCGTATATGTGCGTATCATTCATTGACATATTAAGCAATATTACATATTATACTGACAATATTAATAATAGTATTAGTATTGGTTTAAATACAATCAATCTCTCACCATTCATTAATAAGTAGTTAGGCCTACTGGCCTGAGCTGTTACCTGGTGCTGCAGCTTTCGCGGCAGGTTTCTTAGCAGGGGCCTTGGCTGGCTTTTTGGGTGGCATTTTGGAAGGTCTCTAGAGTCTACGAACTTAACTTTGTCCACGGATCCGTCCTCCTGTTTATGTTTAGTTAGCTGTGCAACGTTTTCGAGTTGCCAAGTTACCAGTGCCGTCGCCGGTAACTGACCCGTGATGTTTATGCCACAAATATTGGCATGCGGGATATGTCCGTGCATGCTACCGGTGTAATGACACAATAAGCCCATTGAATCGATAAATGCAATTACAGTAAGAATACAAGACGTCAGCCAATTGACCCACTTTACAAACAACGCTACACGGAAGAACGCTGGTCGAAACATGCATGCATTTCGTTCAAATGTTGCACTGGCACTCAAATATCGTTTGAGAATAACAGTAGCTGTTGAATTAAACAAGACAGCTGTTGAATTAAACAAAACAGGTTAATTTAAATACTAGCTAGTGCCAGTAGTGATAGGCCCTACACAGAGCTACGAAATCTCGCGCATTTGGCGTGTAAATCTCACGTAGGCCCCTATATTGGCCGTTTCAATTACTATTAATACAAACAAGCTTATATCCACGCACGTGTCCATACGTACGTACGTACGTACGTACGTACGTACGTACGTACAATATACATACATATTATGCACGCACTGGTAGCACAGAGCGTCCAGGGATCCCCGAACTTATTCTTATCATCGTCGGTGACGCCGCGCGTAAACGCCAGTTATGTATTCACACATTATTATCGACGTACAACACGCGTGATAGCCCCCGTGTCTACCTGAACCAACAAATGACTTGCTTAAAGAAAGCCTAAAAGGCTGCATGGGCAGTGGACATACCACCAGGCACATACTAATATAGTAGCAAACCTTGAGCGTGTTGAACGTCTGCTTCTTTTGAGCATTTAAGCCAAACGTGTGCGGGTTGGGTTAAAATGTTAGACGTCTACCATGTCATTTTTCATTTCAACATTAGTAAAGACAGTGTGACAATTCAGCCTCCGTCCTAAGGGATGTCGAGTTGTGGTCTGATATGAGATTGATTACAGTTCTAAGTGTGCGTTCATTAGTTTCGTATCTCGGACTTCGTCACCCACTAGTTTTCCATGAGCACTACCACGTAGCAGCGCAACGAAAACATAAAGACAATTAACAATTGGCGTCATCGATTCAAAACACGTTCAGAAAGCAACTCTCGCGAATATTTTAGTTGTGCACAGTCAGCTACACGACAGTCTCGTGACATCCAATCAAAGATCACAGTCTGCACACAGAGACACTTCTGAGCATAGCGGTAAACCAGCTAAGATAATTGTATGGGTTTGTCTGCGATCTTATGGATTTCTTATGCCAGTCTTACGGGAGAGCACAACACAGGGTTGGCAGCTAGTTGGCACCTATGTTTATGTATCAACATGGAATTGAGATAGTGTTCTTCTATAGCAAGTTATCTCAATTGACTATACAAATTACTTGCACCACTTTTTAAAACAAACGTTTTATTAAAACAATTTGTTAAGTACAGTAATAAGAAATTTCTACATTTATAGAAATTAGTAAAACTCATCGTTCAACATAAATTCATATTATCTATGTCAATAAAATATGGTTCTTAATTAACTTTTATGATAAATAAGCAAAGGCATCAACACAGAACACATAATAACTGAAACAATGATAACTGTAAAACAACTGATTTATGAATGCTGTTGGTGTACATATGAATGCTGTTGGTGTACATACAAAAAACAACATCCCATGGGTACAGTATAAAAATATCAATGCATAAGCACTGGAAGCTTTTGAATGTGGGGTGGGGGGGCGAAGTTGGTTTCTGTGAGCGTATTGGGGGCCAATATCTACTTATCATATACCCACCAAAACACTGGGTTGGTGGCCCAGCCCCCAGGTCACCCCAGTTCCAGCGCCCAGGTCACCCCAGTTCCAGCCCCCAGGTCACCCCAGTTCCAGCACCCATGCAATTGTCAGTTCAACTCAGACCATTCCACTGCCAACCATTAAATAGCTAAGTATTTGTACAGCAGAAGTGTTGTAGACACCATCACTGTTCATAGAGCAATATATCAGGGTCGAAAAATCCCTGAAAGAGATCTCAAAACCACGATCCAAGAATTAAAATAAACATCTACGGTGTACAACTAATGCTGGATAGTTAATAGAAGTTCCATCCAACGTCACTGGTCTCTAGTGGTGATGCCACCTAGTGGCACTGCCACTGTTGTAACTTAGACTACAAGTGTGACTATGTTTTACTGTAAGACCCTTAGATCTTGCTTGGCAGTTTTTTTATTTCCAAATTATTCCCTTGTAATTTCACTGTACTTTTTCACCACAAGCTGTCAACTACCAAAGAATATAATTTTTCAGGTAAGCAATCTCAAGTAAATATTTGAAATGTTAGTTCTTAGTACACCGTATTCTGGAATGATGGTGGTCTCCTATCCACTGAAAAACCATTGAGAGAAGAGACAGATACTTGCACTGTCTCAATGTCTGTGACAGCAGTGATGATCCTATCTGCCTAAACAGAACAAACATCAGTTAATACCTTTCTGCCAGTCAAAGGTGGAGAAACCAAGGGAAATGAAGCTTTATTAACTAGCTGTATTTTTCTGGTTTACTTTACAAACTTGACCATGCCTCACGAAGATAGCACCACCTTGATAGGGTAGGTAATGCCGAGAAGGTGCTCCTCTGGGAAGGGGTTCTTGGTAAGAATAATGAACTTGAACTTTTCTGCATGGTAGTCATTGAAATTGTTCTTGTTGTATTCCTCACCGTCTTCTGGTCGGATTAACTGTAGATATCTGCAACACAACGCATCATGGAACTGTGGTCAAATTCAAAATTACATGTAATGGGTATAGTTTTAGAATGTCATTAATGTTTTTAAAGCTATATAACAATAAATATTTTATGTTGAACTAGCTGATAGTTGCATCTTACCAATTGCATTGTTTTCTATTTTAGCACAAACCATTATTATTGGTGTGACATGTTCTCTGGTGACATGTTCTCTGGTGACATGACACTTTTTGACCGACCTGCCATTAATACATAACATGTGTATATATATATGTGATTATTTATGCATTAATTATATGTGTTTTATAAGTATAATGCAAAGAATAATATATATATATATATAATATATATATATAATATATATATAATAATAATAATATATGTATATATGCATGCATGTATGCATAAAATTATAACAAAACAGTGCAACAGCTAGGGGAGAGTGCTCATAAGTTTACACTTCAATTCTCTCAATTTCCAACATAAGATTGTAGCACATTATTATTATAACAATTCATCTTTTAAAAATACATGATTTATATGAGCATTATAATACAGATTGTCTGCATGACCAATGTATCTACATACACTGCATATATGTACCATTGGAAATAAATGAATTATTATTAAAAAGGTATTCGTGCGCGCTTGGGCTGCTACATGGGGTAATTGTCTGACTCTAGTATTGATATTACCGTACGTTTATACGCTGTTCGCTACTTTAATTTTACATTGTGTGTGACAGTGAAGGTATGTGGATTATGATGTTACAACTTGGAGGTGTCTGGTTGCCTGGATTTTAGTTATTTTATGTGACACCAGTTTTATATTTGCTGCCCTATAGTCAATGAACTAGAATCGTCGCCATGGTGATCGTGTACACAAGCCACCGACTACGCCAACTGTGTCAGCGTTCCACGAAATCGCTCATGCGTGTCTCCAGCGCAGTCTACTATGACCTGAAGCAACTGGGCATTTGTTACGCAACACCAACACACAGAGGGACCACTGGCGGTCAGTGTCGTCTGCAAGCGTAAGAACCAATTCCACCTATTGTGACAACGACGAGGAACTCTGTTATTAAACAAACTGGTGTAAACAATAGTAACTTGATTATACTGACTTCGACGGAATCGCGTAATGGGTCTACCACTGCGCGAAGCTGCTCTGATCGATCTCTTACCAGTGCTGTGACGTGTGTGCTCCTCAACACCCGATCTGTCTGTAATAAACCAGTAACAGTTAAAGAACACATGATTGATCAAAAAGCCGATTTAATGTTTCTGACCGAAACATGGTGCAAGCCAAACAAGAGTGCCGTTCTCAACGAGTTAACCCCGCCAGGTTACAGCTTCATTGGCGAGTGCCGTTCGTCGAAGCGTGGAGGCGGTGTCGGATTGTTATATAAGTCGGCATATAAATTCCGCAAGACTACAACCAAACGATATGACACATTTGAACATTTAGACGTTAAATCAACACAAACGTCGAGACCTGTGCGTGTTGTCATTATTTACCGACCACCTACCACCTCCGTACAGTCGTTCCTTAACGAATTCGCAACGTACGTAAACGAAATAGTTGTTACACGGCAAGACATCCTCATTGTCGGTGACTTCAATCTTCACTGTGAACTTAATAGTGCGCCTGGTGTAAAGTTATTGAATGACATTTTAGCAGAAAACAACTTAAAACAACATGTTACAGAACCCACACATATGAAGGGACACATGCTAGACTTGGTGATAACACGCTCATCCAGTTCAATCGTGTCGTCAACTACAGCGTACCCTAGCAGCATATCAGATCACTACAGTGTCGTTTTCCGTCTGTCGTCTGCTAGCCCAGTGTCTGCTCATGCCGTGAAACAGCTGCGTGATTTTCGCGGACTTGATCTGGTTCGCCTCGAAACTGACCTTTCTTCGCGTCTTGCATCAATAGATACTACTCTAGATGTGAATACCATGGTCGGCCAGTACGAGCATGCGGTCTTATCCACTATTGACTTGCATGCCCCAGTTACTGTGAGAATGAAAGCTTGCCGACGCAAGGAACCGTGGTACAATGACGACATCCATCAAGCCAGGGCATTAAGACGTGCAAACGAGAAGAGATGGAGAACAACGAAACTCGAGGTGCATCGCCAGATTTTTGTTGAGCATCGAACAGCGGTCAACAACATGATCAAGCGAGCGAAGCGTGCTCACTACGAGTCAGTGTTGTCATCACTTGACCAGCGAACATGCTTTCGTGTGGTTAACACTCTGCTAAAGCCACCGGGAATAATTATTCCACAATCCAGTAACACTGAAACACTGTGCAATGACTTCGCAACCTACTTTGCAGAGAAAACACAAGGAATTAGAATGCAGATACACACAAAGCTGACAAATGACGAAGCGTATTCTTGTTGTGCTATCGACTCTGGCAGCCAAAGCCAACGTTTGTCGAACGAACTCAATCGACTGCTACCTACTAGTGAAGAGGAAATGAAGAACATCATCAGCCTATGCCCATCAAAGACATGCAGCCTGGACTCTTGCCCCACTGATCTGTTGAAGAAAACAGTTGGTGTGCACATTCCTTATCTGGTGGCAATAGTGAATAACAGCTTTAAGCAAGGACTCTTTCCGATCACGTTGAGAACAGCAATAGTAAAACCACTTCTGAAATCCGACACTCTCGACAAAGATATGTTAAAGAACTACAGACCAGTGTCAAATATAGCATTCGTCGGCAAAGTCTTGGAGAAAGTGGCAGTTCGTCGTTTGCTTGACCATCTCACCTTGAATGGGCTGCATGGAGAATACCAATCGGCATATAAGATGCGTCACAGTACAGAAACAGCTCTACTCCGTGTTCAGCATGACATTGCTAGTGTACTCGACAAGAATCGTGCAATGCTGTTTGTCATGCTGGACTTATCAAGTGCATTTGACATGATTGACCATGAACATTTGCTGACACTATTGCACGACGAATACGGTGTGTGTGGAATAGCGTTATCACGGTTCCGGACGTACTTGGAAGACCGCACCCACTGTGTCAAGATAGACTCAAAAACATCCGCGACTATTCCGCTACAGAGTGGTGTGCCACAGGGCTCGGTCCTTGGGCCAGTTATGTTCACTCTATACACCACCCCATTGCAGCGGATATTCAAAAGGCATGGCATAAAACACCATAAGTATGCCGACGACATTCAACTATATGCGTCGTACAATCCCGCTACATCAGGTGACCAAGTGAAAACTGCGAGGCGACTCGCAAACTGTATTGGCGCTGCGCATGCTGAAACTAAACAACGAAAAAACAAAGATGATGATCTTTACATCAAAACATCATCTCAGGATGTACGGAGGCTGCTCCTTGACAATCGGAGAGGATACGGTTTCACCATCAGATCGCATAAGGAATTTGGGAGTTCACATGGATCAACATCTGACGATGACAGATCATGTGACTGCTGTGTGTGCCGCATGTAACTACCATCTGTACAGACTGTCATCAATACGGCACTATTTAACAACTGAAGCCGCGAAAAGTGCTGTCAATGCACTCGTCACCTCTCGCCTGGACTACTGTAACTCCCTCTTGCATAACATACCGTTATCACAGACAGCCCGGTTGCCGCTTGTCCACAACAATGCAGCCAGGCTAATAACACGCACCAGTAAACACGACCACATCACACCAGTGTTGAAGGAGCTGCATTGGCTGCCGGTTGAGAGCCGAATCGCCTTCAAGATGTTGGTAATGACATATAAATGCATCAATGGTTTGGCGTCGTCTTATCTTGCAGAACTTGTTCAACCACGAAAACGTGACGGACGCCTACGCCAGAACTAGGCGCCAACACTGCACCAAGGCATAACAAAGAAGTGTATTGGCGATTCGGCATTTGGCGCAGCAGCAACACGACTATGGAATGAATTACCTGTGAACATTCGTGCATCGGGGACACTTTCTGTGTTTAGAAAGTGTTTAAAGACATATCTTTTTATTAGACATTTTAATTAATTCAAATTGTTTTGAAATGATGGACATTGCTTTATAATTTCTTTTTAGTGTTATATACATTTTAATTAGTGTTTAGTTTTTATATTAATTTATATAGTTTACATAAAAAATTGTTAGTACAGTATTAGTTTAGTTTAGTTTATATAATTTACATACACATTTTTGGTACAGTATTTATTTATTTATTTTTATATTAGTTTACATAATTTACATAGTACTGTACGTCTTTAAACCAGTGTTTAATTTGTTTAAAATTAATTTATATAATTTACATACAAAGGTTTAGCATTGTAAGTCTTAAAACCAAAGTTTAATTTTATTTATATAATTTATATAATTTACATTCCTCTTTTTAGTATTGTACGTCTTAAAACCAGTGTTCATATATAGATATATAGATATTTTTAATAAGTTACAGTTTATCTATTTATATTTATTAATATACATTTATTATATTTATTGTACAGCGCATCGATCCGCCATGCGGGAATTAGCGCTATAGAAAAATAGTATTATTATTATATGCGGTGTGGCATATTCATTAATATTAGTTTATTATAATATTAGCTGAAGAATCAGTCAACTAACTTAACTGTTAAAGTATCAAACAAAGGCACATTGGGTAACTTGGGGCAGTTCCTATTGATAGAATGTACCATAAGTTCTTAACAATAACTAACTTAATAATATTTTTGTGATCAGATATAAAAGTTTAGTAAGTTGTAATATTAAAAATATTGGCACACTAATTTTGTAAAGTAATAAGATGTTCTTTTACAATGTTTTCTATTTACACAAGCCATACACATACATACAATAGCTGTATGAAATAGAAAATAATTGTGTTTAGATAGATAGAAGGGCAAAAACAAAAGCTACCATCTTATTTTGTTAACACAAAGGAAGGGTGGAGTATCGGGAATCTCCAACATTGACTTACAGTCGCTGCTCTAGGAAGCTCTTGTCCATGATGGAATTAAGAAGTCCTTTCTGTATCTCATCAAAGCGCATTGCGACTGTATCAAACATGTTCACTTCCATCATGTCAAGCACCATAGGCTTGCCATATCTGCCCACACAAAACACAATATTGTTAACACTTTCAATGCAGCAACTACTCAGTATTCAAATGCTTGTGAAGAGGATTACATTTTTAGCATTGATAGAGAAACAAAATTTTTTTATTATTCAATTATACAATATGTCCATTTCTTTCAACCACTCAAAATTTCAATACTTGTGAAGAGGACTGAATGTTTCGCAAAGGTAGAGAAACCAAATAATGTCATTTAAATATACTTATCTGCTGGTCATGGGCATAATTCGTCCCGCATTCAGTATAATACTGAACTGTATAAATTACCTTACAAAATCTTATCTGTTCCAACAGTCTCAATGAAAACGAACAAGTAAAGAACACAAAGATACATAAATATATATTATTATTACAACAGCAATGCCTACCTTACTGCACCCATTACAGCTTTTCTAATCATGTCAGGCACCATTGCTTTTGGACTGAGCGCATTTAAATAGTTGGTGTCTCGGTAACGCAGAAACACTGATGATTGGCCTGATGTGTCTATGACCAGAGGCCATCTGATCAAAGCAAACAGAAAACAACCTTGTCATCCTTATTATCCTCATTTTTCTAATTATAGTAGTTGGCTAAACATTCAACTGTAATATATTGTGTCAATATAAACTTGATACTCTCGCATATAAAGCTCATGTGTTGCCATAGGCCATCTTGTTCAGTGCATAGAATGGTTAAGCTAGTATACCGGTACATGTACAAATGTCAAAGAAGGAATACTGTAAAGAAAGCCGAATTCTTTTTGCCCTAGGTTTTTCATAACCTATTACCATGTCCTTCTCAAATATGTTCAAGGTGTATTAGATAGAAACCTCCTTACCTGAGCCCTAATGCAGCTCAGGAGATATTACTTATCATCATTAGTTACCCACAAATGTGCAAAATAATTTTGTTAGTTAAATAGAACAAAATATATCTAGTAGTGTTAGATCTTAAGTTGATCCATAGAGAAACAATACAATATAATATGTTTTGCGACATTATTATCTTTTCCCAGTACTCAATCCATTGACATAATACATTTTGTCCAACCATAGTACATACGTTATGCAGTTTGAAATGCAGAAATGAAATAGGACATACTTTCCTGAATCTCTGATTTTGTTTCCGACGTCTCTGATGAGGACATCATCCAGTTCCTTCATGTTGACTTTCTGCCCGGGGAAGTCATCCACGATGCCTTCCTCCTCTGTATAGAACACTTGTTTATTATTGTGTGAGTCTCATTCATGAATGTATTCAGTTTTCAACATGAGAAAGGGCATCCCTAACATGAAACAATATAGAGTGTATTCTAAAGTAAAATGGCTTTCACATGCTAATCACAATTCAAAGTCATGGAAGTCTGAAGAGGCCCACCAACAATTGGTCATCACCTTCTTCCATCTGTGATAACAATATTTCATTAAATCACACCGGACATGGTGGGAATCATCATCTTCTACTTTTGTGAGATTTTCACCGAGACTAGAATTAGCCTATTAAAACAAAACAACACATTTTCCATGGTGATGCACCATCAGGCTTCCTAAATGTACATAATATCTGAGTCTTATGTATTGACTTCTTCCCCTATATTGTCCAACCTATGTGCTAGTTGTGATGATGTCACTAACGTACCCATGTGTTTTGCTTCCTGTTCCCGCAATGAGAACCTTGCCTGTTGCAGCTTTTCTCTTGCCTTTTCAACATCAATCTTGACAATTTCCAAGTGAGCCTCAGCATTATGAATGACCTGCAGCGATGACACAAAGCAATAAACTTTAAATGTTTACTAAGTCTTCACTAGTTGTCCAGTTGTCCTAGTTAAACATTTCCTGGTTGTTCAACTATCCTAGTACATTCCAGCACATTTCCCAGTCCTTAGGTTGTCTGCTATACATAAGTTTCACTCTATGTGCAGTACAGTGAAACTTACTTGGATTGTTACTTCTGGTTTGTCGAAGCCTTCTTCTACGCCGTGGTCATGCTCTAAGATTCTGTTCTCCAGTTCTGTTCTGGCTTTGCACAGCTACAAAGTGACAATAGTCTTCCTGTTAAACAATCTGCCAGGATACTGTGATCACTGGTCATCAGAAACAGGTGGCAATGTAAAACTGTTTGTGTGTTGGTGGAGCAAATATACCTACACGCACCCACACACAAAGAGAGACAGATACCACGCACAATGCACACCTGCATGCATGCACCACACAAGCACACTCGCTTGCATACACACAGGCATGCATGCACCAGTTGACATGAATTAATTTGTTAGCCTTTTGTAGTCTGTATAATGAAGTGTCAAACCTGTGTAACACGACTCACCAGCGTTTGTGCCATCTGGTAGTCCTGTTCAGCAATCTTAATAACCTCCTCAAGCCTAAGAAAATAACAATTAAATTTAGAGCACAAGCTACAGACATTATATAGAATTAATTTTTTCACATTCATACAAATTAAAAATAGAACAAACATACCACAGTCGATAAAGTGGTTATTACATATTATAATGGGTATCTGTAAGTAAAACACATCTAGTTACATCCCATAATCAATATTTCCAATAATTTTAAATTCAATAATTAATGCCGGAAATTAATGCCGGATATAAACCTGTGTTAGTGTGCCCAGTTGCCAAAATAGAAAGATTGTACAATTGGATTGAAGGGCAGCTTCTCAACCCTCATCCTATGGGGAGACAAAACAAAACATGCACATGGAAGACAGGTTAAACTGGAAATTGTTGTACCCAGTGCTACATCTAACACACTATGTTACAGTGTAAGCAAAGCAACTGTAGAATGCCCACTTCATTTTCTCTGCTTCTCTTCGATGTTGGTCTTCCTCTGCCCGCTTAGACTTCTCTCCGTCCAGTTTCTGGAGTAGTGACTCTGTTTCACCGATATCCCACTCCTTGAACAATGTCTGCACTCCCTGCTGTGATGCCACCTGGTGTCAAGATAACAGAAAATATGGTGTAATATATATATATATATTAGTTAAATGGTGCAAACTGTATGCATAAATATTTCAGCAGACCTGGAACTTTTACAAAAAACTATCACATGCCACAATTCCCAAAACTTAATAGAAACATAACTATCAAGATATACAGTATTCCCAACATCATCATCCTTGCATATCACAAGTTGTTTCTGGCTAATACCTGCAGTTTAGTAATACAAGAAGGTTGGCAATTTGGGACAAAATCCAAATACATGTTTCTTTGGGTAGATCCAGGTTCACAAGGATGAGAATAACTAATACATTATGTTATATATCTGCTGCTAAAATGTTGAACCATATTACCATGAACCATAAATTATTACCATGAAACATTTCTGGCATATCTTTTCCTTTTATTGCATAATACTATGCCCCAACATAGAGAGAATATTTCATACAAGAGGAAGCATACACTCTAGAGAGCATAGTGCTCTATAAACGTTTGAAAGAACGCACATGTTCCGCAGTCTGCCCATCCTCAGCTAGAAGACGAGGATCTGCGCCAAATTGTAGAAGCATCTAGAAACATCAAGCCTGTTATTTCTCTCTAACCACTGCAACTATCACAGAATATTACATCTCAGTTAATTCAAGTCATGTTGATCACAGCTTTTTCTCAACTCACTTATTTTTTTGCAATTAATATAGCAAAATATAGAACAACATACAAAATGTTTGAAATGTGAAAGCTAAAGAAACACTATTTAAAGGACATCACCATAGTTAATAATTTTGATGACATTTCAATTTGCCTTATTCTAGACAGGCTCCCCAAAATATGGTGTTTTAATCACAACGTAGTGAATGTGTCTTAATGCAAAGCGTGATTTGATCAGCATTGACTAGATGTGCATGTGATAGGGAACGTAAGTCTTACGACCTAGTTTTAGCTCTGGAGTCCACTGGCGACCTCAGCTGTTTTGATGCCTGTGTAAAGAATAGGATTATATTTTGTTTTTGGGTGTACTCACAGAACTGACACCAAATGGTGTAAATTTTTCTGGTTTCAGATCAATGAAAAGACGTTCCAAGGCCAAGTTAATGTTAAGTTGGTATGGGATGACTGCACTGGTATTCAGCAGATTACAGACAAGGGGTAAATGCCATTCCGGAATTGGAATTGATTGATCTTCAATTCCAATTCCGGATTTGCAATTGATTTCCGAAAGTCAGTTGGAATTGAAATACAAATTTGTTATATTTTTTGGGGGGAATTGGAATTGATTACGTTGGAATTATTTACTTGATACTGTTAATCTAAACCCCTTAAATTTACTATTAAAATCATATTGTCTGTTATTAGTATGTCACCCTGAATCTGGTAACATAGATAGATGGATGGATGGATGGATGGATGGATGGATGGATGTATAGATGTGTTGAATGAACAGTAGTTAATTTGTTAATCATATCTGAATAAATATGATTGTGCACACATCATTTCAAGTACAAATAAAACTGTGTTAAAATGAATTGGATTTGAATTTTTTCTCAGCCTAGGATTTGAAAAGTTGGAATTGGAATTGACAATTTGGAATTGGAATTGATTTTTTGGAATTGACAAAACGGAATTGACCCCATGTCTGGCAGATTATGTTTTAATGTAGGTATAACAATATTTCCATTAACGCTTATGATGTTATTAAATATATTTGATTAACAATTTACAGTTACTTTGTATGTGTCCCTCATTGACATATAAAGTTGAAAAACTGCAAAAGACAATGCCATGGTTTCGACAATAACATTCCGGATCGAACTTCGAAGATAAAGTTTAAAATCAATAAATAGTTGTAAACAATAACGTAACTAGTTGGGTGATAAGGTGATAAATGCCATTCAAGTAGTCACCAATCGGCTTAACTAACGCGGAACCTCGCTCCAGAGCTAAAACTAGGTCACAAGACTTACATTCCCTATACATTTCGTTTATAATTTTATTCATGTTCACTACGGTGCTGCACACTGTTAATTGGTTTCATTTTAATGATGAACTCACATGAATTAAACACACATATCCTGAGGTTGTGCTGATGTGAAAAGATAAACCATTTTCTGCATGATTGCCTCTGAAAATATCGAAATGTTAGATTTGACAAATTTTTGCATTCTGATGCTAGCATTGATATTTTTTTAATTTAAAAAAAGGTTTGCATGATTTGGGAAAAAAGCTATTCTTTTTGATAATTTGTTAAATATTTAAATATGATTGGGCACACAGTGTCACTGATACACAATTGCTCTGCAGATTATTAAAATATCCACCAGGGGCACCACCTTTTTTACTGTATCATTTAATGCAGATCATAGAAATCTGCAGCATCATCCATTCATAAATTATACCTGAGGGACTCACTTCGCATGCCCCGAGGTGGCCGGCAAAGGCGGCTCTGTAGAGAGGTGTCCGCTTGAACTGTCCAACAGTGTTGGGATCAGCACCTCTGTCTGCCAGGAACTTGATGGTGTCCGTGTCCCCACCACCTGTTAGCAGGAAGACAAATGTACTGTTCACAACTTTAACATTGCATAGTGATTTTGAGGTTGTGTAACCTTTGGTTTTGATGCACATCTAAGCACGGGTAACCAAGTATTTGGGTGAAATAAAAGGTTTTGTACTGCACTGTATTGCTAATACATGACCAATACACTTTATGAACTCATAAACCATTATCTAGGTTCTGGCATGTGACCATGCATGACTATTAGCACTACTCACACATCAGGCACTAGCACAGAACCATGTATGATACACCAATACAGGAACCTGCACTATGTTCTAGTAATAGACCATTCACTAACTACAGGTACAGGACCATGCGGGGTAAACTTCATGAAGAGTAGAAGACATCCTACAACTCACTTGCAGCTTCAGACAAAGCTGTGTTGCTGTTTGCATCCTCACATTCGATGAGGTCAAGAAGATGTCGTTCCCTCTTAGCTTTGCCAACCCTATCCCGAGGAACTTCATTTTTATTGTCGAGTTCCTCAACCTGCGGATTCCAAACATATGCTAATGAATATGCAGTAATGCAGAATGGAATACTTGCAGACGATAACTCAGTTACCGTTTATATCTAACAGGGGTGGGCTACAGATAGATGAAAACTATAAAATTGTTGGACTCTCAATAAGCCAATGACTTCCTTGTCAACTTGTCATCAGGAGCTTATTGTTTTGAATGACAACCTTGTTAAATCATGTTAAATCTTGTTATTTCATGTTAAATCATGTTAAATCTTGTTATTTCATGTTAAATCATGTTAAATCTTGTTAAACTGTGGGTGAACGAGGTGACCGTATTACCGATCAACAGTGGGAGTCGGAGTGAGTGTCACTGTTGGACTAATGTCTTATACTGTACTGTTATGGAAATAATTTGGGACTGTTCCAGGGTGACCATAATGGTGAGCTGGCTATATTTCCGAGGTGACAGTAAAGCAAGGTTCGACTGTACTAGCCTTTACATTTCTCAACAGTGAATCACAATGTTTTCTTTCCACTAGAAAAATATGTTCTATTGTGTTTGTAGGAAAAAAGGATACAAACATACATGCATATTGGTGTACATGTTTAAGTGTGCAAGCCCAGTCTGCCTAGGTCCCACTACATGTATAAGCTGTATGTGGTCAACTGCAAGTCCTGACACCCTTGTAGGGCAGAACAACACTTACCTCCTTCAAAACATTTTTAATCTCATTGAGATCCCCATCAAAGGCAGCCTCCAGCATCCGTTTCTTCCTCTTCTTCTCTTCTATCTTGCGCCTTCGTTCCTCGTCCTTTGCCTGCTGTTCTCTCTCGGCCTGTTCTCTTTCCATCTTTGCCAGTTGCACGTACGCCTGCAACAACACCAACCAGGCTAGTCAATATCCCCCTTAGCAAAAAAAAAAGAATTCTTATGGAATATTCTGTAGAATTTTTTTAAATTATTATATAGGATATTTGCGGACATAGCTATAGAATTTGTTGTTTTCCATACAATATTCTGGTATGCTCTGTAGAATTTTATAAAATTCTATTAAAATCTATCGAAAAATTAAGTAGACAAACTATTTCTATAGAGTCTGTAGTATTCCATAGTTTTCAATAATTTTTTTTACTGTACTCTATAGAATTCAATAGAATTCTATATATTTCTATAAATTTCTATCAATATCTCCAGATTTCTATAACATTTTTATAGAATTTTTTTAGAATTCTATACATTTTACTAAGGGCCCACATGCGAACATCAAAGTTTAGGTTTATTGAACAGTTGCAGTGTGATAAGAGAGGAACATGCATGAAGGGTGAGGCCATTTTCACAGGTTGCCATGGGTCAATGTAATCCAAATTTTCATGTAGGGTGTTCCACATCAATGATTTGAGAGGACCCTTAAAACATTACACTGGCATCATAACCATGCGGTGTATTTGAAGGATATCATTTAATATTTCAAGTGTCTACAATGTTAGTCATTAGGAGTATAGGACAAATATGATGAGTAAAAATGACAAGCCTGCTCTAGCATACGAGTCATGTGACAGGGAATTCCAACAGATGTATCTTTCTCATAAATATAAAACATCCAGCTAAGGTGCTAAACATCAGGCTAGTTTACAACAAACCTAATATTTGAATAACATATTTCTTTACAAAAACTGTTACTGGATCATAGCAATTATTAAATTTTTTCAAATATTAGAACCTTACTTTTTACAAGTTAGAAAACAAATGCTAATATAAAATGTATCAAAA
Source organism: Lamellibrachia luymesi (assembly GCA_009193005.1). Taxonomy (NCBI): domain Eukaryota; kingdom Metazoa; phylum Annelida; class Polychaeta; order Sabellida; family Siboglinidae; genus Lamellibrachia; species Lamellibrachia luymesi. The sequence goes on along the minus strand of SDWI01000363.1, from coordinate 26,079 downwards.
TAATTACTTCAAGGGAATCTCAGGATTTATGCCAACTTTCGTTTAGCATTTAAATAGTATTCAAAATATCAACAATTTCCTGAATAAATAAATTTAAATCTTATTATCCAGAGCAACAATTATCTGTCCTATGCACTTTTGCATTGACATAAATCAGCTCATAATATCTCAGGAAACAATGTACTTAGGAAACAGGTTTATACACAAAAGTTGACATTAGAGAGTAAAAGAAATCATCAAATGAGAAAGAATACCTACATCTCTTTCCAACTTGTCCATCAGTTCTTCATACTCTTTCTTTTCTTTCTTCTTCCTTGCAAGTCTCCTCCTTGCGAGAAACTGTCGGACAACACGCTGTATCTTAAGTGCAGCATCATCTTCTTTTGTCCACCTCTTCTTCTGCACTTGCTTCACATCTTTCTTATCAGGTTTTTTGATGGATTCTTTGCTGGACTTCCCCTTCACTGCTATCATGTTGCAAACAAATCATAATTCTACGAGCTGTAACTACTGACTGGCAGATTGTTTAACTATTTGAAACAGAATGTGGACATAACAACACTTCCAGAGCATGGAGAGATTGTCAAAATGTCTGGGAAACAATATTGGCAGACGGGAAAGGGAAAACAAACTTAGGAGATCCAGAAAGGGCATTTGTGGATAGCAGACATCGGGAGAGAATGGCAGAAGAGTTATATAAATGAAGACAATCAGTAAGACAGAGACTCTAGATGCTGAGAAATATTTTGATGTGTCTCCATGACTTGCAAGGGATACAAGGGAACAAAATAAATGTTTCACAAACTTTGACAAAGTCCTCTTCTTGATCTTGTCACACACCAATTCAATATCTTACATGTTCCTGGCTTTCCTGCTCTGTATGCACTACATGCCCAGACCATATAGCTTCATATTCTCCAAATGTTAAGAAGTGTGAGAACTAGGAGACGTTGCACTAAAAATGCAAACAGGAACTTACTTCATTTTAAACAAGGCCTGATTGAGACGATTTCTCCACATTCACATACTATGCACGAATCTACGCACTGGCTCAATTTGTTACCTGGTCCTGTGGCACCTTTCGCTGCAGGTTTCTTAACAGGTGCTCCTTTAACAGGAGCTTTGACAGGCTTTTTGGGCGGCATTGTTTTAAGTTTTCTTGGAATTTAACTTCGTCCAAGGATCTGTTCACACTCGCGAAGCGCCATGTTTAAACAAACGAGGCCCGTGCGTAGTGATCGACCGAAGTGTGTCGTGATTGGATATTTCCAGTTTCGCAAACTCGAGTATTTCCCGCCACGAGCAATTTTACGAAGTTTTTGTGTTCATTTGCGACTGTATTGAACACTATGTGGAACAACGATGGAGGTATTATAAGTAGACAATCGTAACTAAACCAGCAATGTTACAAACAACCAAATAATTTGTATCACGATGTTGTAATTAGGTTTTTGTAACATTTGTTTTGGGCGATAAATGGGTCGTTAGCCTTTCTGCACCATCGATAACTTAGAAATTGGGTTATCAATGAACATTCCAACAAGCAGAAATAAATGTGTCGCGCCACTTTATTGACAACCTCAATATTCTACTAGATAAAATCATTGAGCAGAAATTCTCACATGTATTACTAGTACTGGCAGACTTCAATTATCCAATGATTGACTGGACAACAATCTCTACCAGTACCACGGCACTAGGCACTACAGACACAGGCACAGCCACAGCTGTAACTACAGAGCCAGAGGATAAGGAATTTAAGTTCATTGAGAAACTGTGAGACTGTTACTTGGTGCAGAACACAGCTGAACCCATTAGAGGCAGGGTACAAATGAACCATCACTCTTGGACCTTGTCCTCATGGGTGAAGACACAATGATTCCAGTGAATGATTGAAACAGCCTCTGCATTAGGAAGAATTGATCACTCTATCATCAAGGTGGTTGTCAGTTGCTCATCAGACTACAATCCAGTTAATAAAACTGTTTATACATATGACAAGAGGGATTACACCAAAATGGATGACATTCTAAATATTAGCTGCGAAGCAGAATTTTCAAACCACCAGGGAGATGTGCAAGCCCAATGGGATATATTTACATCAAAGTTTAGAGATGCAGAAGAACAATGTATTCCAAAGAAGGTGATATTGGAAAGAGCCAGTGCCATTGGACATCAGTTAAAATAAAGAAGAAAAACAGATTGTGGAAGAAATATCTATGACCCAAAGATGCCCAAATTTATCATGAATTTTGCAGACTCTGAATCAGGTCAGGAGACTGACAAAAAAGGATATCATAAAGCAAATCAAGCAGAATCCCCAAAAGTTCCTGCAGTATGCTCAGACAAAAATGAAGACAAGAATGGGGATACCTATCTTGGTAAAGAACAAAGATGACACTGATGTGTCTGACTTGGAAAAAGCAGAAGTGTTGGCTGATTATTTCTCTTTGGTGTTTACCAGAGAGCCAGATGGAAACATTCCTGAGGAAACAACAATATGTTTTAACACTATCAAGACTTGCACTATCGACCCATGGATGGTTGCAATGAAACTAAAGAAGCTAAATATATAAAGATCACCAGTCCAGGACCGGATGGCCTTCATCCCTTGTCTTAAATGAATTGGTAGATACTATCAGTATTCCACTTGGTTGAAAAAAATCATGATTTTAAAAAAAATGGGATTTTTTTTATTTATTTGATTTTTTTAAAATCTTTTATACACAATGTCATAAAATATTTTACTATCATGCTATCTGGTGTCAATACAGCTACACAAGTGTGCGCACTTTGTGCTTTTGTATTAAAAAACACAAAACTTTGTTGATCTCGATGCTTGTAAACAATTATTTGTGTTAAATTCATATAAATCAGCGATTAAAAAACGGAAGTAAAAAAAAATCATAAATCAATGATTTTTTTGGAGCGATTTAAATCAAACAACCCTGATTCCACTATCCATCATATTTAAGACATCACTGACAACATGCTACCCACATATTGGAAAAATGCAAATATATATTATCTGCAATACACAAGAAGGGAAACAAGCTCAAAACTACAGACCAACGTAGTAGGGAAAATATTGGAGGCAACAATCAGAGATGCCATCATTTAACACATGAATAATAACGACCAGCTCAGCAACAAACAATTTGGTTTTATCAAGGGTAGAACTACAGTAAAACTTGACATATGGACTGATAGACAAAAGAGGATGAGTCAACGTAATATACTGTGATTTTATGAAAGCATTTGATAAAAGTGCCGGATCACTGACTTTTAAAGAAACTACAGAGCTACGGAATAAAGGGAAACATATTGGACATGGTTGCAGCACTGCTGGCTCACAGAACTCCACATGTCCAAGTAAACAATTCATATTCATGGCTAAAGTAATAAGTGGAATACCCCAAGCTTCAGTGATTGGCCCTCTACCCTTTTCACATTCTAATTCTTAAACGACTTGCGTAACGTTGGAAACAGCTCAGACATCTTCCTGTTCGCCGACGACATGAAGCTTTTCAACCCAATCTGTACTCAGGATGACTACATAAGACTACAACAAGATCTAATCCTCGCCGAACATTGGACAGATTCATCACTCTTGAAATTCCACCCAAGTAAATACAGTCACATGAGAATCGGTAAATCAAATATCAATAATTACAGGTACACACTGGGACCAGATCATACAATACTGAACAGTACAGACAAGATTAAAGATGTTGGAGTTACTTTTGATTCTTCACTAAACTTTAAGGCACATGTCAGAAACAAAATTAACAAAGCCAACTCAATTATGGGCATAATACAGCGTACCTTCAACCACATGGATGAACAGTGTTTCACAACAATTTTTAAGTCCCTTGTCCACCCACACAGAATATGCTAATGAAGTCTGGACTCCATCCCTATTGAAACATATCACAGCCCTTGAAAACGTCCAGCATAGAGCTACCAAATTAATTCTGTAAAGAGCGTTTACAAATACTAAAATTACCAACTCTGGCTTATCTTTGACTCGGTGGAGACATGATAGAATTATGTAAGATATTAACAGGGAAATACAATGCTTCAGTTTCATCTAGTTTAGTTACTCTGAGAGACAATGATTCTGACACGAGGATATTTATGCCTTAAAATATGCAAAAAAAGATGCAGAATAAATATTAAAATATATTCATTTGTACACCGATGCACAGACATATGGAACAGCCTCCCACAGTCCATCTATCCAATCTTTTGAGTCAAAAATAGATAAGTTGTGGCAAAGCCATCCCATCAAATTAGACTATACTGTCCCACCCTTATCCTGGAAATTGTCAGAGGCATGCGCAAACTCAGACCTGACAAAAGCAACAAGTGAAAGAGCTTGGCATTTGCCCCAGAGGCATATGACACCTTGCGGAATGTTGAAACATATTACTATCTAGTTTGCTGCCAGATAGCAGCAGGGCTGGGGTAAATTCCTTTCAATCAATTCCTTACAATTCCTTTTCATTCCAATTCTTTTTTTGCAATTCTTTTTAGTAATTCCAATTCCTTTAAAAATCGTTCAATTCCAATTCCCGCTCCCGCTCCCACTCCAATTCCACATAACGACAAAAGTCAACAATGAAAGATTAATGTGCTTGTAGCATGTCATTATTCTTTGCATAATCATTATGACTATCATACATGTGTAATGTACATTCATACATGGTAATTAAGTTACATAGAAATGAGCAATCCACAAAAATTATTTCAGAAAATGTTCAAAGACAGACGACTTTACAGGGGGCATATTGACCGACCTGTACACTATGACTGTTGCACACTGTTCTGATGATGCATGTTAGGCAACACATATTTATACCTGCAAGTGGGAAACCATTTTCACACATGGCTACAGCTAGCTTGCCTATGCTTTGTATTGTTGGTCAGTGGTCATTGATCTTTGATTAGTAATCAGTGATTACTGATTGATCAACCACATGGCTGTAGCCTGCCAATAAGTGTCTTTTCATGGGTGTAAAAGGTCTGTAAACTTCCCAGGTCTGTAAACAGTTGAAAATATCTTTGATGTTTCTATTAAAGCCAGTCTGGAACCCTTCATTAACCCGCTGGCAAGTGGCAACATAAAGAAATCATAAGATACTGGCATGAATGACAGGATTTCAGTTTTCAGATCCTCAATGCAAGAGTTGATAGCATTATTATACACAGCCGCCTACAACAGGCTAGAAAAATGTTGGTTGATGTCACAAAAAAATCAGATGCTCAATTCTTTTCCATTCAATTCCAAATCCAATTCCTTTTGTTCAAAATGTTTCAATTCCAATTCCCATCATTAAAAATCTTTAAATTCCAATTCCGCTCCAATTCCGGATTTGGAATTGAATTGATTAATTCCAATTCCTTTGGAGGGGCAGCCGTGGCCTAGTGGTTAAAGTGTTGGACTCTAAATTCGAGGGTTGTGAGTTCAAGAAGCTTAGGCAATTTCGTTTACCCTACTTTGCCTCAGTCTACTCAGCTGCAAATAAGTACAAACACTGTTTGGAAGGTACCTGCGATGGACTAGTGTCCCGTCCAGGAGAGTCAGTGTAACTGCACTCTAAGTTGCTTCGCACTACAGAAACCAGGTTTAAGCACTGGCCATATAAGCCTTCATGGCTTCCTAAGGCGTAATGCCTGGGGGATGACTTTATCTACCTACCTTACTACCTACCTTTGGAATTGACCCCAGCCCTGGATAGCAGGTTTAATCATGCTAATCCATGATAAAATATCGTGATGATAACAACAGTCGTTGATTACGTTTATTAATAGTTTTGAATTTTATTATATTAAGTTTTTAAATTTGCACCCGGTAATGGCCACACATCAAATCGTTCATTGTGACTAACACAGTTTATCTAGATCTATGCAGACATAAAATTATTGTCACATTTGCGACTGTAATCGCAACTTGTTTTTTTTAGCCCTGCACATGAGCATAATAATCGGCAAGTCATGTGCCAGTTGAACCAAGAGTTGAGCTATTTACTAGTCAGTGCAAAATAATGCCATTTTGGCAAACCTATAAATTCCTGTATGTGTGCAAAAATTATATGTTGTGTTTTTGATAGTTCTTTCTAAATATAATTAGCTTGCTGTAAATGCTGTTTGTGTGTTGACAGGTCAGAATGCAGGAGGGTTTGGAGACCAAGGCGGTGGTTACCTTAATTCGCCAGGCTTTAATACAACACAGAATCCTTCACAAGAACGAAGGGTATTGTAATTCTCTCCGCAGTTGTAGTGGATAAGCTATTAAAGCTACACTCTAGACCTAGAGCTTCTGATGTTAGTTTTTACTTTCAATGCATGTGATATTATATAATAATGTTGCTCTTCGTGCTAGGCTACCATTAGTGCCATCCATGGCGATCCTGGTTACAGTTTATTCTGGTTTCATAACTTTGATTCCATTCATGAAACAAGTATTCAGTGATCTTCTGACCTAAAAGTCAAACTCATATGAGCCAATCATGTGGTGAATCTTTCTTCCAGGGTTAGGTTCAGTTGTAATTGCGTAATTTGTAAGTACTTGGAGCAAATCATTTTTGGAACACATAATTGAGTTTTTTTAGGCTTTTCATTGTAATCAATTGACCATTGCAATTGAACCCAATCCTGGTAGGAAGAATGCACAAGTTCACCTGAAATCATGTCTAAAACGAACAGTAATAAACATGTAGGCTTCCTAAAGTTATAAAACAGTGTAGGCATACTCATCCTATGACCTGTTGTGATTGACCAATTATGTAGCATTGTAATTGATTTTTTGAAGCGATGTAGTTGTTATTGTAATTTTTATTATGCTTTGTAATTGAGCCCACCCCTACTTTGTTCAAAATTGTTTGATTCTAGTTGCAGGCAGCGCACATGTCAGTACTCACATTTGCCTACAGAATTAGTGATAATCTTCCAAGAAAGCAAGAACTCTGTGTTCTGTACACATACGGTACATGCAATGTACAGTTTAGAACCAATGAGGTAGATGTAATGTACAGTTTAGGACCAATGAGGTAGATGTAATGTCGTTCTGACATTGTGATATTTCCTACAATAGCGCCCGCAACGAGCACAGAGCTGTCTACCATGCACAGTGGCCCAGATTTACAAAGCCAATCAGCAGGACGACAGTTTCTACATTGAAGGCACAGAAGTACATCAGGTGGGTAAGAGTCCAACAGATTGTGTTGTCTCAGGTATATTGTTGTTCAATAATTAATAATAAACTTTTTTGTACTTTTGGTAATTAAGGAAAACTAACTGAGTAGCATAACATAATAAGTATTGATCATTATAACAAATGTTTTGGTACTTCTGTATTGCCTAAACAATCGATGTTACAGGCATTCATTAAGTACAGATGCCAGTAATAATGTTGTGTTGGCTGGATACTGTAAAAGTACTAAGTTAATTAATGGGGGGCTCACAACACTAGACAAATGTACGTTAGTTTATGATAAGTTTTTGAAGAAGGTGTGTTATAAAACTGCTGCAGAATCATTTTCTGGTGATGTTTAGAAAAAGATTGTATCTTCGTTGTGATATGTTTCAACAGATCACAATCATTGGCATTGTGAGGTCAGTGAAGGAATCAGCCACAAGACTGGACTACGAGATAGATGACATGACTGGCCCACCTCTCGAAGTCAGACAATTTGTCGATAATGATGTAAGTAAAGTATACTGAAACTAAGCTGAATGATGATGTGTGTGAAGTGATACTTTTGCTCTGACAGTAAACCACAACTATTTGCGTCCCTTCTGTTTAATTACCTTCTGTTTGATTATGATTTGTTGATTGGCTGAACATTTTCATATTATTGCACCACTTTGTCAAATCGATACCGCTCTTTCTGATGGTTGTATTGTTTTATGCCAGTCTGGAGGTTTCTTCCGTCTGTATTTTTACAGAATAGTCCGCTGCTAATGAGAATGTAGAATTCAAAATTGGCGGACAACTAGAGTTTGACATTTGGTGATTCAGGGATGACAAGTGAATTTGACAACGTCTTTAGATATTATTTTGATTTAGATGGTATAAATTATAGTGGCGATGATACAAGCAGTGAAAATGGTAGCAAAAATGGTGAGTTTCTACTCATAAATTATGAGTTGGTGCCCAAGAATATGCCAGCTGCCGCAACGACTTCACAGGCCGATTGTGGTATCGTTTAAAACGCGATTTTCTCGGTAACAAAATTATGAAATCACAACATATATCCTCCAGGAAAAATGCCTTTGCGATTGACATAATTATTATCGAACAATGATAAGTTGTATGTCATTTTGAAGCTCTTTAAATGCTGTATCTGATAAACTAAAACAACCAAAATTGTCAAATGTGACTTTTAATCAGATATGTTAGCAAGGGATACATTTTTCTCTTCTACATTTTGATGACTGTTGGTTTCCAGAAGAAGGTGACCGATGTCATCGAAACGTACAAGAAAACGAACATTTTGATGAGCTCCCAGTAAAAAAATGCAAATCAGATATTGTTTGACTTTGCAGTATAGTAGCTAGTCTTTGACATGTGTCACATGTTTGTTGTCCAGGAAGACACGCCTGACAATGAACGCACACTAGCAGCGAGAGAGAACACCTATGTGAGGATGTACGGCCATATTCGAGGCTTCGGTGGCAAGACCAGCGTTGTTGCGTTCCGTGTCGTCCCCCTGGTGGACATGAATGAGTTGACGATGCACCTACTGGAAGTGATGCACAGTTACATGGTTCTCACGAAGGCACAGAGCGTAAGCACCATCTGTCAATGTTTTCTGAAAAGTTCAACCTTTGGAGTGTGTGTGTGTCGTAGGTCACATTTTTCTGTGTTGCCCACCACCTGCCTGGAGGCACAGTGTAGGTGAACCTTTTCACCCCAAAAAGGCAATCCCCAATTTTCTTTTCTCAGAGGAAATTATTTTACAATTAGCCATGAGTAGATACTGTATAGGAATCACCACTGTATAGGACTTGGTAATGTACCACCTCCCAGTTGACAGTTTGGTAATGTACCACCTCCCAGTTGACAGTTTGGTAATGTACCACCTCCCAGTTGACAGTTTGGTAATGTACTGCCTCCTAGTTGATAGTTTGCTGCTTGTTTTCAAACATCCTTTTAAAATCTCCATCAGAAGATGTTACCACGTGCTTGTCATAACATGTCCGTGTGATTGTCATGTGTAGGTTTTTTGACACTGTCAAATTAACCGTAACTGATCACATTTTCATTGTTTTACCCCATAAATGTTTGCCCTCAGACTGGGGGTGGAGACACAACGCAGGCAGGAATGGACTACACAGCACAAGGAAGTGGATATCAGGCAGACTACGGGCTCACTCCAATACAGAGTCAGGTCAGTCCCTGTTGAGAGGAATTCTTCCTTATGCTCCTGTGTTTCAAGCTTGTCACTTCATAAAATGGACAGTGTTGATATATGTTTTCTCACACTATAAAATATGTGTAGATACAGTTTGACGAGTATAGTTCAGCCGTGCTCTGTGTAAAACAAACCCCCTGTGTATAATCGTGCATGTCCTTTTACTTTTGCAACACATCATAAATATGCTTTATGGCTATTAGATAGCTACACTTGCACGCATGGTCAATAATAAATAATTAATCCAGTGTGTTAACATTAATTTACACAAGCTGAAATATACAATAAATTCATTGAAAACATACCAGGTGGCCCCTATGAGAGCGACTTCTTTAGTCTTAATAGGAGTCTCCCAAATCCACTTTGTACTAAATATATGCGCTTACATACCTGATTTACACACAATTAAATTGGTTTAATGTATTAATTACAGTTACTGTAATATTATGTGTGCAGTGGCTTATATTTAAAATTCCCCAAAATTAATGTAGAAATTGATACTGAAGGTCAACACGCAAGCACACGCACGCACGCACGCACGCACGCACGCACGCACGCACGCACGCACGCACGCACGCACGCACGCACGCACGCACGCACACACGCACGCACACACAGTATAATATGCATATTTATGAGTGTGTGTGTGTGTGTGTGTGTGTGTGTGGGTGCGTGCGTGCGTGCGTGCGTGCGTGCATGTGTGAAGATGCCCGATCAACATCTGTTTGATCATTTTGCAGGTTCAAGCAGTCATCCGAGGTTGCCCAGACGAGCAGGGAATCAGCGTGAGCAACATCGCTCAGAAACTGCGTGGACTTCCACCTCAGTCTCTCAAGTGAGGACACTTACTGTCAGCTTTCTGAAGTTGGGAAAACAGTAACACCATCTTTCACCAATGGCATATTATAAATAAACTAAATCTGTGTTTGTCAAATATTTGTCAGTTTGACTTAAAAGAAATTTGTCATTCTATATTAAAGTTAATATTCACTAATCCAAAACATGCTAAGCTTTATGATATAATAATAATAGTAATAATGAACACCTATAGTGCCTGTGTCCTTTGGAACCTGAGCTCTGAGGCACAGCAAACCAGAATCATTAAGCATAGTCATGAATAGGGACGTGCAAAAATCATTATCAGAACAAGGGACCACCAATGATTTACAATGGCAATAATTGATAGTATTGTTCATATGGAAGAGTAAAAGCATTGGTACATTACATGATACATCCACAGGAGGCTGGTGCATTGTTTCCTGCTTGTCTGGTGGGTGCAAATGTCAGTAGGTGCAAATACTGCATAGTTTCCAGCCTGCCATGATTGAAAACCAATCAGATCCATTGCATTTAGTTTGATTAAAATATAATTAATGTGTTAGTCAAACTTACTAAAATATTATTTTGTCTAAACTTGAACTTGGAGTTCTTTAAAATATTGCTAAATCGAACAATATTATTATTTTGCTAAATTGAACAGTATTCTACTTTAGTTACTGTTTTATCAAATTGAAATTCCTGCTTTGTACATACAGTGGTTGGAAATCAGTCCGTAGTTCCCTAGAATATAACTTCATCCATCCTTAGCTCCCTAGAGTATACTTTCATCCATCCTTAGCTCCCTAGAGTATACTTTCATCTATCCTTAGCTCCCTAGAGTACACCTTCAACCATCCTTAGCTCCCTACAGTATACCTTCATCCATCCTTAGCTCCCTAGAGTATACCTTCATCCATCCTTAGCTCCCTAGAGTATACTTTCATCCATCCTTAGCTCCCTAGAGTATACTGTCATACATGCTTAGTGCCCTAGAGTAAACCTTCATCCATCCTTAGCTCCCTAGAGTATACTTTCATCCATCCTTAAGTCCCTAGAGTATACCTTCATCCATCCGTAGTTCCCTAGAATATACCTTCATCCATCCTTAGCTCCCTAGAGTATACCTTCATCCATCCTTAGCGCCCTAGAGTATATCTTCATCCATCCGTAGTTCCCTAGAATATACCTTCATCCATCCTTATCTCCCTAGAGTATACTGTCATACATTCTTAGTGCCCTAGAGTATACCTTCATCCATCCTTAGCTCCCTAGAGTATACTGTCATACATCCTTTGTGCCCTAGAGTATACCTTCATCCATCCTTAGCACCCTAGAGTATACTGTCATACATCCTTTGTGCCCTAGAGTATACCTTCATCCATCCTTAGCACCCTAGAGTATACTGTCATACATCCTTTGTGCCCTAGAGTATACCTTCATCCATCCTTAGCACCCTAGAGTATACTGTCATACATCCTTAGTGCCCTAGAGTAAACCTTCATCCATCCTTAGCGCCCTAGAGTATACCTTCATCCATCCTTAGCTCCCTAGTATATACCTTCATCCATCTTTAGCTCCCTAGAGTATACCTTCATCCATCCTTAGCTCCCTAGAGTATACCTTCATCCATCCTTAGCGCCCTAGAGTATACCTTCATCCATCCGTTGTTCCCTAGAATATACCTTCATCCTTTTGACATAATTTAACGTTGTATGTCGATTTCGAGATTCCCTTTTTTATGATGTGCCTCTGAACTCGGGTTTCCGAAGATTAAGGCATGATAGAAGTGTTTGTGTTGTGTTGTCTTTTTAAAAGTATTTGAAATAGGTGAAAATGTAATTGGTTTCTCAATTACTTTTCAACTGCATCATGTAACTTTTGATCCCAAATTATTCACTGCAAAATAAAATAATCAATGAAATATAATATATTGCATATTTGTTTGTCATTATGTACCATAATTTATGAAGAGTAAAGCGCTTAGAGCAGTCTCGAGAAAATTATTAAGTAAAGATGCTCTAAAAATAGATGTTATTTTTTAGCATTGAGTATGCCTGTGGTGGCTCTGTTCACAAACTGTTGTTTCGCTGAGCAGGTTGTATTGATCGTCATTGTGTTTGCAGGGAAGCCATTGAGTTCTTGAGTGGAGAAGGCCACATATACTCAACTGTTGACGACGAACATTACAGATCTACAGATGCCATGTGAGAGCGGTCCTTTGTGGGAGTTAACACATGAAACACTATGTCCCAGGATGCTTCTGTGACACAGTTACACGAATGGCTTCATTGTGGCAACTAACATTGTAGTGAATGTCTGGCAAGAACATATATCGTGACGTGTCACATATGAGGACCAAAAAGTCAACCTCCCACATGTTGCGGACGGTATGTGTGAATGTGAAGTTGACGGGCAGTGAGGAGAGCCAGTTGTGTTAGTATGTATGATAATATTGTATATACTGCTTGAAATCTACAATGCTATTTGTAGAATTGGTAAACATTGCTGCATTTGTATTGGTGTTTTCTATGGGAGTATACAAATTACAATTATTTTGTAGTTTGTAGACCTGATAGCTCAGATATTGCATACTGTTGTTGAATGTGTTCACATGTACACATACAAATGATGCTGCATGCAAATTACATTATAATTTAAAAATATACATTTATCAGCATACAATTTTGAAAATGTCGTGCTAACATTTGATTATTTTTAAAAATGTACAAGTTTCATCCATTAAATAGTTATTAGAGGGGTTTCAGCAGATGATACGATTCAGCACCTAGTAGATGACAAATTAAGCATGCTACCTTCAAGTTGACATGATACACCTTCATGTAATTCGGCCAAAATTAAAATGCATGTTCTATTGTTGGTTGTTGCAAATGGCTTTTCATTTGCAACGTTAGCTCGTGCATAATAAAACAAATCTCTATATTTATTACTTGATCTTTTCTCCTAGCCAGCATCCACAAAAACGTTATTGATGATGGTTAGTATAGAATATCCACCCGAGCAAACAAAGAAATTAACTTTCAGTATCTGCATCAGGTCAAATGATATGAAATTCAGCTTCAAATTCATTTCCATTGTTTTACTCGTGTAACATGTTTTAGTTATATGGGTTTTAAGCAACAATTAATGTTTGACAAATGGAACATATCAGTTATCACTTTTTGAATTGCTAATTTACAAAATATCTGATGGTTTACATCCCACTAATGGTTTTTTTTATGTAACTTTGAATGCAAATATCACAACTTGTAAGTATCCTCATATATTGCCCACAGTTGCATAATTGGCTGTGCCTTTAGTGATTTAAAATACAAAAGAATACAGAAATGCAGATTTATTTTCATAAACAACTGGTAATACGAAAAGGCTGTTTTCCTGAGTGTGTGTTAACTTGCCGTTGTTGCACAGGTTAATAGTCTTTAGAACTCGAAACAGCATCATATAATTTTTATTGTAGCCGATTATGTTGCTTATTAATATTGCAATGAATTGGATCTGTCCGCAACTTTTTTACGTGAACATATTGACTGATTACTGTTCCTGCTATAGAAATAGTCGGGAGACATCTTAATGTTACAATCAGTCCCTCCCCCGATAGTCTGCGCCATCTTGTCCCGTCAGTCGCCATCTCTTTCAGTTTCACAAGGTCTCTGGCTAACCGCAGTCTGACGCCCGTCTCTTTGAGGCCTGAGCGCAGCACGTCAAGTAGGTTGGTGGTGTGCCTGCCAACTCGGCCCTTGTTTAGTAACCTGGGGCAACCCGGCCCCCTAATGTAAGGCAGCCCCCTATCACGTACGCAAAATAAAAACCGCTGAATGTCCCCAAATCTGTTACAAAATGAAGCTAACATCTATCCACCCCGACAACTCGGCAACATGAGTCATGTAATGAAATCATTGTTTTTTTACTATTACATGCACTATTATTTGGACTGATAATATTCACAAATAGTAAAAAATACTATAGCATGGACTTATTTGGTGACATTGATAATACTATTATTCAGTTGACAAGTCAGATAATACAAAATAGCCCAATGGGTTTGTCTATGATGTGAACACATTAAAGGCAAGCTAACATAGTTTAATGGTGTACAATTTGAACGTTTTCCGTGTTGCCCCAGGTTACCCCATCGGTTTGACCCAACAGCCACAGACGGCAGGCTCAGTTATGTAGGAGTATGGTCGGGCATGTGCAACAGTTAATATTATGCTGCAGTAGATTCAACCAGGTTTCCAAACATGCCTACTAGACTACTTGCAGGCACAATAACTCGATTGTATTGTACATGGGTGGATTCAGCACACTTGTTCATGTATATTACCACGTTGTTTCCAGTTTCCCAACAAACTGTAGGAGGGTTGAACGTATATTAATCACCCAAATTCGAACCAAGGGCGGCCTACGATAAAATTGGTTACATTATGTGTGTGTGTGTGCGTGCGTGCGTGCGTGCGTGTATTTATCGGTATATTTACCTATGAGAAGTGTCTTATGTAATATTTAACGCAGAAAACCACAGAAGAAACGTTTCTACACAAAGTTCAAAACGGACAAGACAAGACGGATCGAATCATGCGGAAAACGTTCCGGACACCCTCCTGTCGCATCACCTTTAAACTCGGCTATGTCACGAGGCTTCCGCTCACTAGACCTTCCCACCAAGCATAGTGGTGGACACCAGGTGGTCAGATATTCAAGAAGACCACCGAGGGTGAACTGGCGCCACACAGTCGACCGTCACTCCCAGCTGGTCAGCAGAAGATGGAGCGACGTCAGGATGTTAGCTGCTGGTCGATCCAAGTGGAGCGCTTTGACTGCCTCGTGCGTCTCTAGACGCGGGAACCGCTAAATCTAAGCCAGTTCTCTCAGTAAAGGTGAACTGCAGCTCAAACTCACAGAGCTACGAACAGCTGCAGGAATTCTTACGGAAAGCAGACAGCCACCGTCTACTACATACATACGCAACTGCAAGAGTTCAACGTAACGATCAATGCGTCTCTGTAAATTAATACTTTTATATGTTGCATTCCTTTCTTGGTGTTTGCTTTGACTGATTATGTGACACGTGTTGCGTGTACGATGCGACCAGCCTGGTACATTGCGGCTTCTTCACTCCACCGGTAGCCGGTGCGCTTTTGCGGGCGGCCTTGGTCGCCAACTGCTTCCTCGGGGCCTTGCCACCGGTCGACTTGCGAGCTGTCTGCTTTGTACGAGCCATGATCACGATTCGAGCTGAACCTAGTTTTATTATGTCGCGGTTGCCTGTTGGCGGGAGAGGCGTGCCGGGCCTGTTAGCGGGAGAGGCGTGCCGGGCCTGTTGGCGGGAGAGGCGTGCCGGGCCTGTTGGCGGGAGAGGCGTGCCGGGCCTTTTGGCGGGAGAGGCGTGCCGGGCCTGTTGGCGGGAGAGGTGTGCCGGGCTACTGTTGACAGCCGCTTTGGGGACAGAAACTATTTCCAAATGTATTTGATGAATGTCTAATTTGTAGAAACTGATTATTGTGTATGCGCGAGCTTCTAGTGTTGTGCTTGCGTGCGTTCGTGCGTGCGTGTGTATCTAGTGGGTAGATCCTACTATTCTAGAATCCAAGCACACCTCAATTTCGCCATTATTAACATGTAATGCACAACGCACATTTATTTACGGATCATGTAAATTACTAAACATGTGCATAAAACACATTTGATCACATTTCTATGCTCTAATTCGCATGTGTAAATTTGAGCGCCATGTGAAACAACAACGGCGAATTTGAGGCGGGCCCGGATTCTAAAAACGTACAAAGCGGACTGACAACATTTATTCATGTATTGTCTTTACAATAGCGTATAATCAGTGAGATTAGGAGGCCAATACAGCGAACAGAGGTGTGAATACAACACAATTTCCCACATATGGTACAATGCATGCATCATATGGAAAGGTCAACGCTGGAAAGAAGATGTTCTGAAGGTTCGATTTCACAATAAATACTACCCAACTTCACAACACTACCAACAGTCCATATTTCAGGTATCATGTCGTGTGTATTCGTTCCTCTCATATAGATACAGGAGTAAGCCAGCCCGATATATCATGTCGTGTGTATCCGTTCCTCTCATATAGATACAGGAGTAAGCCAGCCCGATATATCAAGATGCATGTCCTCTCCATTGATTTTATATAATTATAACGACTGCTTGACTCTGTTGCCAGCGGGTTAATGCCGGTTTACACGTGCGATTAATTGCTCAATAATGGTCGGCCTACACGGTGTCGCACGGTATCACGGTTCAAGAATTGGTCGTGTAAACCGATTAGCTAGATCACTGTGTTGTTGAAATTGGAATGGTCCCAATTTGACCGATAATCGGCGGCGATTTTGAAAGAGTGGTCAATGAGCGAACTACAGAATGGACACCCGTCGTGACCTGTCATCAAAGCTCAACGTCTTTGGTTTGGCACGAGTCAATAGGTCGCACTGCAGTGTCTAGAAACGTCGCTCGTCTAAACGCACGCAACACATAAATTAGCAGGCCATTGGCCTGCGATACGGTGTCATCCAACCATTTTGGGCATAAATCGCTCGTGTAAAACGGTCTTTACTACTCGGCCGAATCATGTAGAATGTTCAAGTCATCTCCGCTTTACCAATCCCCGCACTGAGCAACATGTCCGCAGCGCATAACCTTGTTGAATGTATACTTTTGTACCCAAAGGGTGGGCCCAGTAACACGAGTCATCATGATGTGTGAGAGGTGCCAGGTGTCGCACGTGTCACCCGCCCTCTGTACGAACAGCTCAATGCACGGATTATCGAAGCACATCGATTTGACTGTGAAGAAGTCTAACCTGTAAAACAGTGGACGTGAAGCAGATCTCATTAATTTGTTTGCACGCACGCTCACACGCCGGCTACGTACGTACGCACACACACGCACGCATATTCACCCGCTCACCACGCGCACGCACACGTCTTTTCCAGAGTGCCAAATATTTCTTACGTGGTTCTTTAACTGATTGAATATTTTAATGCGCGTCGCCTATGAACTAAAGGGTAACTCTCAATAAATCAATGTTATTCCATTTAATGTTTGTCTTAACAAAACACGCTGTACGTATAGCAGGTGGTCTCTAGAAAAATGGCTTATTTACAAAATGTTACACTGCATCAGCCCATGCCAATTGCATAACGTATTATATTAATAAACTAGTAAAAATTCCCATCCTACTAACGGGATAACTTGGTAGTTCATAAGTGACTGTCACGATAACAGTACTTGTTTTATTACAGAAATACCCATCTAAGCCTTGTTGCACGTATAGTTGGTGCTGCTAGTCGAAATCTTGACGTCTTCTAGGAATCCATCTCTCGAAATTGCGAAGTGATACTGGCAATAACAGTAGCGTCTAGTGACGGTTTACGTCAGTTCGAACAGTTGTAAAAAAAATGCTGCGAACAATTGTAAGTTTGCATAACGTAAGGTATAACTACATAATACGGTAATAACTACAAAGGGTAATCCGATTGTTCGTAGAAACGGCATTTTTAACATACGAAGTTACAAAGTGGGAGACAATGCCCCAACTCTTTCATTTGATCTCTCCTCCAGTCCGGCCAACCCCCAATCCTGCCCCATCCCCTCTTATCAAACAGTTGTAGGCTTATCTCTATACAGATTCTTTTTGTCAAGGTATTTCAATAAATCAGGCAATTTCAGTGGAATAAGAGGGCACCATTTTCCATACATAAAAAGGGCAGTTTACCAATAATGGCAGTAACACACATACACTCACACTACCTGATAAAATATCACGTATGCCGGTTTCACGAAGCGTTTGGTGGACGTTTAATCACGCAACAATCGTCGAAATACGCATAGCTTTGCTAACATTGTATTTACATGTACTATTGTTCTAAGTTAGGTAATATATCAAACGTTCACATATGGGTTCCTTCGTAATATCCCACCCCCGGGAATCGGAGGGCTTTTGTTATTTTAATGTATGACCCATCGCCGTGGGCCCCCGAGCTTACAAAATGTTCGCCCCATACCCGCGAAACTGACGGAGATATGAGCCTGAGGGAACATTCATGCAGAGTCACAAACTCCGTGGCAACGCAGTATTGTATCGTTTTTTAACAGTTGATCATTAGAGACCAGTGTTTACCCTGAGCTGACAGCTGCTGTTGTCCACATGGCATCATGCAACATATTGTATATTTATTTACCAAAGGAATAGTTTGATAGTTATATAAATCTTGCATATTATTTCGGAAGGCCCTTGTTGCAAACGAAACGTTGACGTTACGTTCAGATAACCTAACCATGACATCGGCCCTATTTCGCCGCACAATTTCTACTTGCAAATGAATGAATGAATGAATGAGCCTTATTTCAGTCACATACACACGTAAGTTGGCCATAACAATATTGCATAATGTAAAAATAGAAAATAATTAAATTACGATGTAACTGTGGAGATTCTCAGGAAACCCTGGAGGGCTTTTGGCGAGAACCACCTACTTATGGTACAAAAGTTGCAGTTGTTGTCTAAGCAACAACAAAATAAGATAAAAATAAAATAATACAATACATTGTAATACTATTGTCTACAATGTCATTGCTCAAATGAGAATTGGATAATACCAATTTCTCTGACATTAATGAATATTTAAGTATTTCTGTATATATATGTTTACAAGTTGCAGCTTGTGTTACTATTCAAATGCATATAAGAAAATAAATAGTAAGATTATTAAATAATTGAAAATTGGTCAGGGTGAATAATGAATACAATATAATTGAAATAGTATCTTCTACAACAATATTGTACAATATTAAGTAGAACATTACATTGGTCATTTTCATGGTCAGAAATTGCAACATCATCCTTCAGAATTGTGTCAGACAATCTTTATTTTTCTAGGCTTTGCATTTATTTTCGTTACCGTTAATTTTTTTTACGAACGTCTAGAACGTTGCGTACTGCTTTTGTCCAGTTGGCGTGTCATAGACACCCTTATTTAGGTTGCGCAACGGCATAATTACCCAGCATAAATAAAATGCACGAAGTTGGGCAATGTTAATTTTAGCTTACTTCAACTCAGTATAAGTTCATTAAATTGTTATTATTTATAAACACAGCTAATGTAGGTTCAATATTCTTTCAAAGTAAATGCAAAACGAATGCTCCACAAGAAACTGATTTGTTGCCTAATTTCTTCGCTTTTCTTATTTACCGTTTTCTTTTGTAGTTTTGGCCAAGCGATGCCCAGAAGCCATGTTCGCCATCGTGTTGCTGGAACAGACGAATGCTGACTTTACCGTTGTGTCCCGCGCCCGATACATCGCTGGTTTGAATCCACACTCTGTACTTGCAATCTGCCACAGAAACAGCCCGATCATCATCACTTCCCCTAGACAAGTTTCTTGTGTTGACATTTTACGAATACCATTTTGTTTTTCACATTCAAGGTAATCATAGTAAACATAAAATAGTAGGGGTAATTCATCGTCCCAATTCTCTTCCTCGTGCAAATATTGATCTTTTCTACTAAAAACTATTATAAATACATGATAAAATATTAGCGAAAATAAAATAGCTAATTTAATGGCCGGTTATAATATTAACCTGCTAAATTATGTCACCCATAAAAAACAGACGGATTTATCCCGCATATTACCAAACCAACAAGAGTAACGCCAGTCTCGGCTACACTTATAGATCAGAATACAAGCATGGGGAAATGGAAATTCAATAACAAAATACGCGCTATACGAATAATAAAAAAAATATGTCGCACTTATCCTCTTTTTAAATCTGAAAACATACTTAAAATCGCTGATATATATATAT
>SDWI01000362.1:409907-430213 GCA_009193005.1 Lamellibrachia luymesi | reverse complement strand
TTTTTTTTTCTCTCTCTCTCTCTCTTTCTTTATCTCTTTCTATTTCCCCATATCCCTCTCTTTCCTGCTCTCTCTCTCTCTCTCTCTCTCTCTCTCTATCTCTCTCTCTCTTCTTCTTCTCTCTCTCTCTCTCACTTTCTCCATATCTCTCTCTTTCTCTCTCTCTCTCTCTTTCTCTCTCTCTCTCTCATATTTATATCCTTGTATCTCGCAAATCCCCAATTCCCCAATACAGAGTGAGAGAGAGATAGATAGAGAGGACAGGGGAAGAAGAGAAGGAGAATACGAGGACAGGGGAAGAGGAGAAGGATACGCACGCACACATTTATTTCTTTCTCTCTTTTTCTATCTCCCCCCCTCTCGCTCCCTTTCTCTATCTCTCTCTCTCTCTCTCTCTCTCTCTCTCTCTCTCTCTCTCTCTCTCTCTCTTTCCTTCTCTCTCTCATACTCCTCTGTCTCTCTCTAGCTCTATTTTTCTCTGTCTCTCTCTAGCTCTATTTCGTCGTCTCCCTATTTCACATAAATACACGGCGATGCATATATGAATGCCGGAGTAAATAGTGACCATTCCCCAAACTTGTCATAGGTTGTGGTACGTGTCATCAATGACCTACTTACTGACGGCATCACGCTGCATTGGCACGGCATGTTCATGCTCAACACGCCTTGGATGGATGGCGTCGGCTACATCACTCAGTGTCCCATACCGGCCCACCAGAGCTTCACCTACCGCTTCAAGGCGTTCCCATATGGAACCCACTGGTGAGGGAAAGGAATTTTTTCATCAAACAATACCACAGTTTTTCGTGAGCGATATCATTGATCTGTCCTAAAATGTGATTCAAGTTATGCTGTGTAAAGACGTGTGGTGCGTTAATTAACCATAAGTATTAACGCTTAATATATGTTCCACAATATGAGTGAATGCATGACATGTTTAGTAAATAACAAATGTGTGCCATGCGCGAACCTCGGTTTTATTATTTAATATTAAACATATTTCAAACTACGAGATGATCAGATCAAATCAAATGATATACAATATATTTACCAATATATACATCAATCAAATGTATAACACGTTTCTAACACAAATATTTCCCAGTTGACCCAAACCACGAAAACATGTTGCTTTGTCTGTTAATTCTAAAACGAAACAGGACACCTGCCTTCCCCACCACAGGTACCACGACCACTTCTCCAACACACGTCTCGACGGTCTGTTCGGAATGTTGATTGTCCACCGAGAACTGCCGAGGCTGCAGGAGTTCCTCGTCAGTGTGCAAGACTGGTATCACCTTCCTGCTGGCGCGGCTGACTTGCACAATCCCTTGCGGTTGGCGTATTCCGGCACAGGTGACGCATATACCTCGGCTGAACAACGCGACAAGGCTGTCGACAACAGCTGGGTGACGATACGCAGGTATAACTTTGTTCTTCCGCGTTGCTCCATTTATGAAAGCGAAACAAAAGTCATGGTTATGGGGCTATACGCCTACAAGAAGTAATTATAACTAACCATGTACAACTAAAATCAAGAATATCACACCAATGTTTAACTCAGAATATGTTCTAAATGTGGGGTAGTCTATTCTCCAGTGAGAGAGTCGTTTCTCCAGTTGACTGAATGCTGACATGTTCACCAGCGCGACCGATATGCGCATGCGCAGTTCAATGAAAATCGGGGAACGTAGACTACCTATTATATATATATATATTATATATATATANTATATATATATATATATATATAGCCATCACGTATAACCCACCATATACATTGATGAAAAAGCACGTTTACACACTGGCAGCGATGATGGTGATGCAATGTAAGAAAAACACAAGCATAAATGGTGGCAGTTGATGCTGATGGCGGGAGTAATACGTTATTTGTATAATGCATATCAAGTATGTAATTAATACGACGATGACGTCTGGCTTACATCTCGCGGTCCCCGCACCTGCGTTCACACAGCAGTAGCACTCTATATAGGCCTAGGTACAACCGACGGAATGACCAACACACATTCAAAAACTTCATGACATCCACTGGCAATGTGTTACCAATGTGTTACCAATGTGTCACCAATGTTCTGAACACTTTGGTAAAAATCCCTTTTCCTGCCCTTTTAAACATGACGCAAATGCGCTTACCCTCCAAATGACCAGATATCGCAAAATATTAATACGCCTACGGTGTTTCGAGAACGTCACCACCAAAAGCCTACGCGTTTTCAAATCCACTTCATACTGCAACATCTGATTGCCAAAGTTCCGACATTTTAAACGTTTCAGCATTCGTGGCTGTACTGTTACCTCGTGTGGCAAATAAAATCATTGACGTCGGCTAACTTCCATATGACAGTTACTTGTGGCAATGTCCCACGTTTGTGTGTTAGAAATGTCCTCTTGTACAGGTGCAGGAGTGTGTCACATCGCGGTGTCTTGGCAACTAATTCTGATTTAATAAATAAAAATCTACCAAAACAAATGGGTTGCCGGGGCAACTGATGGACACAATAATTATACTTTCATGGTAGCAATTGATAACACAAAACATACACAAACTTGAAATGACATGCCTTTCTCAATGCCAACAAGGCCAATGACGCACTGTTAATGTTTATGTAACAAGGTTGCAAGTATAAAGTTGAAACTAACCGTTAATATGATTATAGCGTTTTGTAAGATATTTTCTCAACCACTCAACGTTGGTCGGCAACTTGAATAACTTGCGCTTTATTACAGGCGTTGATTTTTTGCATTCAGCATCAAAACACGGCACCTTCGTTTGATACACGCGGTAAACACTGTGCATTCCATTCGAATGTTTGTCACCAAGTTGGCCGGATCTCCTTGGCAACCGTACACCAGTGACGTTTCTCTGTCTGTCACAAAAAACAGTACCAACGCAAAGTCTCAATCAAACGTGCACACAGAAAGAGGACTCGTTTAGGAAACAAAGGCCAAAATGTGTCACATAAGTTGAGATTGGACGGAAACAGCGTACATAGGCCCAAAACCATGACTTTTGTTTCCCTTTAAGGGGTGAGGCTAGAACTTGTACTGGTGCACTATCCCAGCTGTTATCTCTTTCCAGGTCTCCCCATCGACATCCTTCTCCCTCCACTTGGCATCTGCCTCTGCCTTTCGAAAGTTACGTTACGCAGACCTTCCATCTCGATTACCGTCTTCTCCTTTTAGTACAGCCTGGTTGTTTCATAGTTTCTGTTTTCTTAAGTAGTCGGCCCTGATTCATCCGCACTTTGTGACCTGTCCACGTCATCGTGCTTATTATTCTTCCCGCTAGGTTGACCTGCATCTCAATATCTACCCCCTTGTCAGTCATCCTCCTTCTGTCCACTCTCTTTGTTCCTGTATTTACCCTGTTATTCTCACAAGCCTGATGCTTCTGTCAAACTACGCATATCTTAGTAAATTCCCTTTGCCAACTCCACAAGAGCACAGTGTTCATGGCGTAGCATGATACTGGTATCAAAATGTCGTCTCGTGGTGACGAATTGCAATGCTAATATCAGACGTCAAGTAAATGTATTTGGGTACATGTAGTTGGATGATGAACTAGTTTGGACAAAACAGAAATTAGTATTGAGAAGTGTGATATTTACAACATAACTCAGTTATTGCATTGACTTGATGATAATTGTTAGAAGCCGAGCAGAACATTTAACTACTCACATCAGCTGTCAGTTATAACAAATAAAATTATTTGAGTAACAAAGAGAAACACTTAGTTTTAACAACTCGATTGATATTGTGTTGCATGGCCGTAGCTGCTTTCATGTCATGACGTCATGTCCGAAATTCTCTGCGTACAAATTGTGTGTCGTGTGTGTAGTTGAAACATCATTGAGGTAGCTAGTCGTCTGAGTTCTGAATTCATAATGACGTTGCTCCACACAGATACGACGGGAGTCTGATCAACGGCAAGGGTCGCTGGAACGACCAGCAAGTTCCGCTAACGATCTTTAACGTAACAGTCGGACAGACGTACCGTTTCCGTTGTGGTGAACACTCGCTGCGAGAGAGGCTTCGTGGTAAGCATCGACCGGCACAGTATGAGGGTCGTGGCTCTGGATGGAGTAGACGTGGAACCGCTGTCTGTCGACTCGTTCATGATCTTCATTGGCGAGTCGCTCGACGTCGAATTGGACGCTAACAAGGCTGGAGGCCAGTACTGGATGCGGGCCGTGACACTCCGGCACGGCAAGGGTCGTAATCCGGTACCGGACGGCATCATCAATGGCGTCAATGCTATCCTACGTTATGGGGACGTTGTCGGCGATGCTGAGCCGACGTCGACGCCAAGGGACTGCACCAGCAGCCGACCATGTCACGTCTTCAACTGTCCGTTCGGCGGGTATCCAGACTCCGAACACAAGATCTGTCTCAAGGTGTCGGACGCTCTCATCGATGAAGCTAGCGATGACTTCAGGGCCAATTACGGCCTCACGGAGCAGCCCGCAGCCGAACACTTTCTCAATTGGAACGTCGTCGTCGGGCCATCGATGAACGCGCGTCGGTTCCTGATCCCCAAGATGCCATTTTACCTCGACTACCAAGTGCGTTATACCGTATCTAAATCATGTTTTTATTGTGTCTTAGCTAACTTATAATTCTCTGACTCGATGATGAATCAATAATATATCACTCATAGTCTAATAACCAGTTTAATTTCCATTGATGCTTTCGTCCGTCTGCGGTTTTGTATAAATACCCATTTATTTAATTTCCTTGTTGTTTTTCGCAACGTTCTGACATTTGTTCATTAGGTCAACAACATGACGACAACTCGAACAATGAATGTAATGTTTAAGCTAGAGAGCAGTAATCAGCACTAATACAATATCTTCCAACCTATAGTTTTTTGAAACGTGGCCAATTTCGTTCACCCCGGTTTGCCTGTGTCGTTCGGAAGAGACACTAAAAGCCGTTGGTCCCTTCCACCTGGTTTCTATGCCAGGGAAAGTAAAATATTCCACAGGGGGGTAAATGCGTAACCTAGCGTGGGATAGCAGAGTGTGGGTCTCTATATCTATACCACCGACTCTAGCTCCCACGTCCATAGTTGTTTCCAGATCGGGCGCCTGACAGGCCGTAGCTGACAGGAGTCTATAGTAGTGCATGGATGGTTTCACTTTGACAGGATCACATCGTGCCATGCGACGACAATGTCTGTGATGCTGACGGCTGCAAATGCACAAACATTCTCGACCTACCATTCAATAAAACAATCCAAATGGTGTTCACCAACTACAACCCGACAAAACCGCAAAATCCCGGGCACCACCCGATCCACATGCACGGGCACAACTTCGCTGTGTTGGCCATGGGCTACCCGACCTTCAACAGCACCGCCGGACGTTACGTCAGCCCGAACGACGACATAAACTGCACCAACAGGCTGTGCTCGAAAGCAGCATGGCGTAACGGCCGAGAACCAGCCCTGAATCTCGTCAACCCACCTGTGCGTGACGTCGTCATCGTTCCGGCCGGTGGCTACGTCGTCATCCGGTTCCGCGCGACCAACCCCGGGTTCTGGTTGTTCCATTGCCATCTGGAAATGCACACCATGGAAGGGATGGTGATGGTGCTAAGGGTGGCAGTCGACCGCATACCCCGACTGCCCAGAAACTTCCCGAAGTGCAATGTGTTCGACTGGACGGCGGAGGAGTATGAGTACTACCAGAGGCCGGCGCCTCCAATGATGCTGCCACCGACGACGCCAACGGCTCCATCTCACCCACCACCACATGGTATGTATTATGTAGTATAGGATAAACGTGGCTACTTATTTGTATACATCGTATTACGAGTTTCCAAAGCGCCAAAGTGTGTGTGTGTGTGTGTGTGTGTGTGTGTGTGTGTGCGTGCGTGCGTGCGTGCGTGCGTGCGTGCGTGCGTGCGTGCGCGCGTGCGTGCGTGCGTGTGTGCGTATGTGCGTGCGCGTGTGCGTGTGAGTGAGCGTGTGTGTAATTGTCCGTGTCCATGTAACACAGTGAAGCGGAAGGAGATCACCTGCTTCACGTTCGACGACGGCTTCACGGGCACGTCAGGAGAGTGGGTGTCGAGGACGAAGACAGTCGACCTGGTCAACCGTGACTGCGTCTCTGGCCTCTGTGCCTACTTCCCCGGCGTCCGCTCCAGGCTCGAGGTGCCCCGCTTCTCTGCAGCATTCGATGCTTGGGGAGAGTTCTCTCTCAGCTTCTGGCTGAAGAACCTTGATGACGGCCCGAGCGGAATCATCACGAACGGAGATTGTAATTCGGGAGAAGCCCCGTCGCTGTTCGTGTATGGCGGCTGGTCGGAACAGCTGAAAGTCGGAATGTTGGGCAATGGCGGTTATGTGGCAACTGCTACGGTGCCAATGGTAAGTGTGACTGAAGTTGGTGATGGTAAGAACGAGTTGTTTACGGAAATAACATGTCTGCGAGGGGCTGGAGTGTAAAACGCTTTGATCGATCCAAAGGACGGGATACCGCGCATTGTAAGTTACCTTTACAACATTATAAGTTATCTTTACAACATAATAAGTTACCTTTACAACATTATAAGTTACCTTTACAACGCCGTCCGTCTTCTACTCCGTTGTTTCGTTAATAATTCATTAACATAACAAATGTTAATTTACTCTTCAATGTCTTCTGCAAGACAAGTGGATTCGTGTCATTTAATTTCTTAAAATTGCACGTCAGACACTGTAAGGAAGGTGAAGAAACGGCGAGAAAAAAAATGGTACTTTTAGAGCTATGAACATTATGTCTTTTATCTCGTAAAGACGGTATCTGCACTGGAACTCGCAAGTAATTTCCTTCGAACACATCACGCAAATTCGCATGGTGGTCAATCGGCTACTCTTTTAGTTCTGAAAAAAAAATGAAATGGCAAGTCTGGTTTGGAATGTATCTAACAAATTACAATGAAATAGTGCATGGAGGTTGAAAATTCCACTCTTTGGTATATTAAAATAATTTAAGGGTATTACTGGTAATGTTATTTATTTAAGATTTTAATAAATAATTTCCCAAGAAATTCGGAAATATTTTATAAATTAATCAGAAATTCCCCCAAAAAATGCATTGGTGCAAATACCAACTATTTCAAAAACGCAACAATTTAAGGTGATTTCACATCACGTTTATTTTATTTTGCGGCAGTTTGCATAGTATTAGACCTGTTCACATTTGTTCTGTATTTTATGTGACTCGCAATATAACTTGTTTATCCAGCAATATAGGCCAGGTACAAAACAACACATGACAAGTGACGACATACGTCGACGGGGCTCGAAAGAGCTCTAAAACATTGCCAGGTTTGTTACTCGATTTGTTTTTGGTGCTATTACAATATCCTGATAACAGTGGCATATCAAGGGCCTCGCAAGGGTAAAGGGGGCCAAGTTTAATCGACCATTAATTTACCAAGTTACCATGTAGTGGCGCAACAGGTTATATACGTTTTTTTAATCAAGCCAAAGGGGACCATAATCTAATGGCCTCCGTCTAAATACGCAACTGCCGTATAAAGTAGAAGAAATTAGTGTTATAGTTTATAGTTTATATTAGTTTAATGTTTACATGGAATGCCAGTAAGACTTGTAGGCAGATGGTTTGCAATCCTTAAAACATTGGTAACATATTTAATGCAATACGTTCTGTGTCTATTACAAGTTGCTCTCCTCTTTGTCGCTGAAGTCCGGGGCGAGGCTGACATTGTTCTATTTCAATCATTAATCCCGTTTTCACAGCCGTCTCCGACACAAGTCTCCTATATTCTCTCGCTCAGAATAGCGACACTACTCGCCAAGTGTTTCTTCGAATAGTCCTCCCATTTCAGTCGAGGTCTTCCTCTTCTCCTTCTACACTCCATTCTGAGCTCATGCGCTCTCGTGGTCAATCGTTCCCCTTCCTTTCTTTCCACGAGCTCAGCCAACGTTATCCTGCTCATCACCAGCTTTCTCCCGAAACTCTCTTTCATTCCCACCTCCTATGTCAGCTCCTCCTCCGTCAGCTCCTCCTCCGACAGCTCATCCATTCTTATCTTAGAGTGTTAACATGTAGGCATTCCAAAAACTGAAAACGTCAGTGAAGAAATAATGCATAATTATGTTGTGAATGTCCAGGTTCGAAGCTGGCAAGTCCTGCCTGTCCGCTCGTGCTCGGAGAAGCCGCTGGCTCAACGAACCGCGTGCTGCGTCCGTTCAATGGCTACCTCGATCAGGTAACGGGGCTTACTATTGTCTCATATCAAGAGACTAAATGAGAATGATAATTGCTTAATCTACAGGAGACAAACATGCCCTCAAAATATGGATGCTGACTAAATAAAATAGGTATTAAATGCCAAACCAACAACAACAACAGCGATACAACGATTACACACATTAAATATACTATAATTATTAATAAAACCTTACACCATGTAGAATAGAGTGTCATAGCATTGTGTCTTGGGTCGTTGTACTCCACACTGCTCCTTCTGGGAATAGATGTAGGTTTGTGCATTATTACTCGAGAGGACGGGTTTCGAATCCTTGCTGCCGTTTCGAAGTTTGTGCAATTTCTTTCATTCCACCTTTCCTCATTTCATTCAGCTGTACATATATAAATGAATCAGTATTATTTGCACAGTAATTGCGGCGTGGCTGAATGCTTCGAAGAGAAGTCGAGTTGGTGTTGGAATGAACAGTCTGCCGGGAGTGAAGTGTGAAGCGCTTTCGAAGGTCCCAAGGACCGGATACAGCGCTATAAAAGAATTGTGTGAATGCGTGCGTGCGTGCAAGCATGCGTGCGAGAGTGCGTGCGTATTACTCGTAATCTTATCTAAGTGTATTGTTTATTTCTCCCAGGTCTGTCTCTACAACACAGCTCTAACAGCGGCGGAAGTTCGTCTTTTGAAGACAAACCCATCCATAACCCAATTACCAACGCCGACGGTACATCGTGGAGCCAACAGAGGGTAGCACGTGTGGCATGCATCGTCATGAATTCTACAAGTGTCGATCTGACACCTCTTTAATTATTTCTTGTTCCTTTTTTCGATTAAGGTATGCAATATTAATAAAATATCTCGCAAACATACATGACATTGTCTACACTACTACAAATTAGTGCATTTTCTGTATCAAAATAAATATTGTTATTAAATACTGTTAACAAATCAATGAATCTCCATTACCAAAATATACGTTTTCTTAAAAATATACACCCGGGCACTGCATCATGGGAAGATCACCCCAGAATCAAATCCACTTTGACCGTGAGTTTACGAAACATTACTAGGATGTACACATTCGTTCTACTCTGATGTCCCGGCACAGATTAAAATTGTGTACATGACAAGTCGAGTGTCAGAATTACGTAGATTTAGCGAATATTTAATGCAACATTCATTCAAGTCATGCCATATTGTTCTGGAATTATTTTTAAAGACGATATATTATTGTACTGGGGGAATCTTGAAATAGTTTCTTTGGTATGGAATTTCACAAAGCAATATGGGGCTATAACATTTCACGAAGGAAAATTACAACAATACTAGTAAATCGCTAACTAATATTCAATAACTTATAACAAATAAACATAATAAGAACCAGGGATGGAATTAACTTTGAATGCCGTTATTACCATATGCAACCGATGCAAGGTTTAATAAGAGTGACCTCCAAGGCAAAGACCCAGATGGCAGGTGGACAAGGAAGCCATTGGCTTATCGAGAGTCCAACATTTTTCATATATGTGTAACTCGCCCTCCTGAGATATGTGTCAACCTTGTTTTTAAACGTATTCACAATGCTAGCAGTTA
Organism: Lamellibrachia luymesi; assembly: GCA_009193005.1. Classification (NCBI taxonomy): domain Eukaryota; kingdom Metazoa; phylum Annelida; class Polychaeta; order Sabellida; family Siboglinidae; genus Lamellibrachia; species Lamellibrachia luymesi. Next base: position 420,388 of record SDWI01000362.1, on the reverse strand, counting down.
CACAATCTGTAGATAACGTGTTCCATTAATGTATTGTCCTCTATGAAAAAGAGTACTTCCTGATATCCAGTCTAGACTACTCCTTTACTAATGTTGCTACATATCCCCTAGTTTTACAGTCTTTCTAGAGTGAGAAAAAAATATATCTATCAACATTTTTATACCCATTTAATATGATAAAAAACTATTTTTGATATCTTCTTAACTTCCTTGTTCCTTAGGTTGCTAAGCCACAGTATTTTGGGCGTTCTTCATAACTAAGGTCCCTCAGTTCTGGAATAATTATACTTACANAAAAATAATAAATGTCCAAATACTGATCATTGTGGTACCCCCGCTCAAAGCTGATTTCCAGTTTGAAACCTCCCCATCTACTACAACACGCTGTCTTCTGTCAGTGAGCCATTGCTCAATCCAGTCGATTATGCCATCCCCGCTTTCATGGCCATTTAATTTAAGTAGCTGTGTTTGATGTCGCACTTTATTGAAAGTTTTCTGAAAATCTAAATGCAAAATATTTACTTTTGATCCTTCGTCTATCCACTTAGTGATTTCTTCCAAAGAACATAGCACATTTGACACAGGTGTTTTGGATAGAGTGTTACAGTTAGTTAACTTTTTATGAAGACCAGTGCCATTATTATTCAGTAGGCAGTGCTATTGAATATGCCTAAAGCCCGCAGCACACTAGCCGATTTTTCGAAGGACAAATAATCTTCAATTGTCGGCTAGTGTTCTGCGAATTCCGACAAAATAGGGGCTTGTCGGACAATATTTGATAGTGCTCGAACTCAGAACGTCCTGACGGGCCTTGTCGGCTAGTGCGCTACACAAATTGTCGGGGCTCGCGAGATTAGCGAACCAATAGGAACCGTGATTGCAGCACAAACACAATTGTAAACATGGCGGCCCCCAGTGCCACGGCCACGATGACAAATGAGATCATGCCTCAGTTAGACTAACTACTACGAATGTAGGGCACAATTATTTTAGATATGTGTAATTTTCAAAAATCATATCATCTGACATAACTGCATTTGAGCAGGGACATTGGCAAGTTTGCAAATAGAACATGTTGAGAATGTAACTGTGGATTTTTAGATGACTTCAATAGGCGGAATGATTACACGCTAAACATCGGGTGGTCGTTCACTGACCGCCGCAATTAGTGGACTAACTTTACTAATCCGAGACACATGACGAAATGATACTTGGCCACAAGTCTGGCTTGGTGACAACGCCCAGGTCTTGTTTATGCGAACAAAGTGTCCCCTAATTTATCGGGCGACGCCGTGTCGCAAGACAACAGTTATGCTTGCGTTTAGACGAGAGATGTTTGTAGACAGTGCGACCTAGATCTTGACTCTATACTGATTTGAGCTCAGAGGGTTCCTATGAACCCCACCTTTCCAAAAAAAATGAACCCTCTTTTTTCAAAACAATTTAACACCGTATCGTGAGCCGCCCTCAGACAAGCGTGAACTTCCAATAATATGAAAATAATAATATTATTTTCATATTATTTATAGTTTCATGCTTTTTAAGAGGGGGTTCACGCTTTAGGGAGGAGGTTTCTTGATTTTGAGAAGTGGGTTCACATTAAAAAAAAATTTAAAAAGAGGGGGATTCGCATTTATGAAATAATATTATCTTCATAATATTGGGGGTTATCGCTTTTCAGAAGGGGTTTCACGCTTTTCAGAAGGGGATTAACATTTTGGGATAATGGGGTTCACGTTTAAACAAGAAAAAATACTTAATAATATTGGACGGGGTTCACGTTTTGGGTTAACGTTTTTTAAAAAGGGGGGTCACATTTATTAAAAAAATCATATTATTGGGGTCTCACGCTGTTGATTGAGTCAAATGCTTTCTACCTTGACATAAAATAATTCGACAATACATTTGAGTGTAAAGATTTGGTCGAATGTAGAATATCCCTTCCTAAAGCCATCTTGGACTTCACTCATTGTTTGTTTTGAGTTTATAAATACTGTCATTCTCTCGTTCATAATTGAAGTAAATAATTTGCCTAAGCAGCTAAGAAGAGTTATCCATCTGTAGTTATCTGGAACAATGATGTCGCCTTTATTTTTATGTAGTGATTTTACTACACCACTGACCCACTCGTGTGGTATATGATCACCCATTAATACAATACTAAATATTTGTGCAAATTCAACAAATTTGTATATTTGCACTGCCATAGATTTATTTATAATTGTTTTATACTCTTTTCCAGCTAGTTTCATTTGTTGCATTTGTTTATGAATTATTTTATCACTGCAGTCTGCGTCAAACCGATACTTATATTTACGGGTTTTTGTTGTGTTTTGTTTGCCGTACTGTGTTACTTTTAACATATTGCATTCTTTAGCACCATTTAAAAGTAAGTCGTCAGCACTTGCAAACAACTCATTAACACTTTCCGTAGTTGCCTCACTGATATTTGTTAATACATTACATTGCAGAATGTTAACGTTCTTAAACCCACCTGTGTTGCTAGTAAGGGCACACTGAAACTGAGTTATCTTACTATGTTCCCATCTGACTACTGTCCTGTTGACACCTGGGCTAATGTGGCACTGTGTACCAATTGCTTAAATAGCAAAGGGCAACATAAATATAATCAGTAGTACTGATATTCTTAAAAGTGTGATTACCGCTTGAGTCATTAGTCATCCTCCCATTTACTGTAAACACATTAGCAGTTTTACATCTGTCTATTAGTAGGGGTCCATATTTGTTACACTGGGTATCATTATTTTTTCTTACATAGTGAGCTTTTGTGCCAGCTCTCAGACCTCTTGTCGTACCATCACACCGAAAGTCGTGACCAGTTTTGGGACTCGTGCCCCCTAGTGGATAGTTTACGAACTACGTTTCGTAAAACACCGCCTTTAGTGCTTAGTAACCAATTCGTTTTAGTACTCCACCTGGTGGATAGTTACCGCGCTACTGAACGTCACGTGTCGACCAGATATGCTACTAGTGGCGCCTCTAGTGACTAGTCTATGAAATACTTTTCGTAAAACAACGCCCCTAACGCTTAGTATCCGAACTAATGTGTGTGTTTTGAAAACGTCAATTGTCGCCACTTGCATATTTCGGGTTGCATATTTCCCTAGATGTCCCCACTTTCTAAAGTGGGGACATCTAGGGGAAACGTATTTGGCTTATTTCAATGAAAGCGTAGTAAAAAAAGTACTGGTCTTTGACCATCACACAAAATTGCTACCCTTAAGCGAACGACTTTGCAATAAAACAAGGGACCCGAAGGGTCCCAAAGGGGTCCAGAGAGCCCCAAGGGGGCCTGGAGAATCCCGGAACCAATGACAATCTCAATCTATGTGGTATGTGGGGCCCGGCGTCACTCCCGGTTACGCATGCGCAACAGGAATTCTGTTTTGGAGGATCTTCTAGAATCTTAGAATATAATTTCATGTGGTATATGAGGCCCGGCGCCACTTCCGATTGCGCATGCGCAACGTGACTTCTGTTTCTGGAGAATGCTCTAGATTCTTCTAGAATGTCAGTGCACTCACATGATATGCGTATACCAGTTTTTTTTATCATTTCTCTGACATTTTCTTTAAAATTAAAGCATGTTTGTAACATTTTCTTTAACTTTGTGACTGTTGTGCCATTTTCTGTAACAATGTGAAAGCTTCCTTCCTGTTATGTACGTTTAGCTATGTAGAAAAACTTTCACGCTCAGTAAGTGCCACTTTTATATGTATTTATCTCAGTCACCTACATTTATAATATTTTTTTCTAAGTACGTACCGCTTTTATCTATGAATATAATGGCCGTCGTTGTTGTTTAAGCCATATTTCTCCAAAGAAGCGTCCCTACCAATCAAATATTTAATAACTTGACCCATATTCCTCCCAAGAAGCGCCCCCAACTACCAAATGTAATAATAACTGAACCTATGCTCCTACCAAGAAGCGTCACAACAGATCGAATATATAATAACTTGACCAACTTGACTTCTTGTGCAGCGACGTGTAGTCCGTCATACAGGTGCTGCACTCGGTGAACGCTTCCCGCAGCTCGTCTATCACTTTCACTGTCGCCATCTTGTTCTCTGTCGCGTTATTATTGTTATTATTATATCGGAATTTATATAGCGCCCGAATCCAATTAAGATAAAATGCTCTTATGCGCTTTACACGAACTGCATAAATTAAATAAAACTATAGTATAGTAGTGGTTGGTGTCACACACGTCGAATCGAGTTGGACTTGCTACCGATACATACGCCCTAATACTGGACTGGCACAATGACACACTCACTGTCTCGCAACTTCAGCGTGGCTCATGTAACGTTATTGCTACATAAATTTTTCTTTTTCTTTTTTTTAATACTGTGATTTTTTTTTACATTTTCTTTATCAATGTGAATTTTTGTAGCTGTTTTAACATTGTGAATTTTTATTACATTTTCGTTAAAAGTGTCAAACATTTTATCAATAACGTCACATGATCGTACATGTAAGTTGTGACGCCCCTGACGAATCAATATTTGTATTGGAATTGACCTGTATTTCCTCAACAAGAGCCCCTAGCGAGCAAAAAAGAGAACAACCGTTATCATGTGACCCATATTTAGCCCAAAAATCGCACCTAACGACCATATATGTATGCAGAACGCTTTACCAGCCACACTACGGAACACCGGGAATCGCGCACAGTTAAAATAACATTAAATACATTTTTATTATTAAGCTGACTTCAGTTTTATACGGCATAGTGTATATAATGAAATGTTAGCATTATTGTTTTCAAGGTTTCTACAATTTGATGCATGTATCTCAAACATTAGTATTGACAAAGTAGTGACCATTTTCTTCTATTTCATTTTCTAGTGTGCTTTCTTTTTAGTTTTTACTTTCAAAAAAAAAATATGATTTAATGTATTTACGTCCACACCCGCGAACGTGGCATTAGCCCCAGATTTGATGTTGTTTAAAGTTATTATTATTGTTGTTGTTGTTGTTATTATTATTATAGCAGAAAACATTATGCACATGAAGCATGACCACATGCCAGAAGTAGCACATACATAGTGTTAAAGCGTTTTTGCGTTTTTTAAACTGGTACATACTTAGTAAAATGCATTACATGCGTAGCTAAGTGCGACGCCTGCACAGTTAAAAGTGCCACTTACACAGACAAACGTGGTACACGCCCCTCACAGCTCTCGACAGGTTAACATAAGGCACCCACTAGATAACACCATCTGAAGAGGTCTGCAACGCAACCAGTATCCACCAAGGGACGCTAATCGCCAGAAAACAACACCGGAAATGTCCGTCACGGGTGAGGCTTAATCGTGTCCGATACAGGCGATTATCATTACACGTTTTAGATCGTCTCTGGTCGGAAGAGGTACTTTTTAGCAAAAACATTATTTCGTGCGCTATCCCCTACCGCTTTACGAAGTGAGTGGTTGCGCATGCGCAACCGGAAACACGCACAGGGCGATAATTGATGTTTTAGTATGCATATTAGTTTGGTTCCTAACCGTTAGGGGCGCTGTTTTATGAAAAATTAGTTCATAGACTATCTACTAGTATCAAATATGTTCACTGAGGGCGATCAAGTAATGTCGTTATTAGCAGCCAGGCGGCGCCACCATAGTACGTCAGGTGCATGGATGGGTGGCCCCGGTCGCCGCATTCCGCATGCGTCTCATCCAAAGGGACCTGCCTACTACTGTGGCGGAGTACTGATAGGTAAGACTAGCATTGATGATGCATTTCGCATCATTCCCATCCACCCATCGTACTACCATTTATTTGGTTTCACATGGGATACTCGCTTTTTCTATGACCGCTGTTTACCGATGGGGTGTGCGGAATCTTTGTAAGGTTGAATTGTGCTCTGCGGTGGGTATTAAAGACCGGGGGGAATATGGCCGTGTCACACATCTTAGATTATTTCATCTTCATTGTCCCTCGTATTTCAGTAAGTTGCTTGCAGGATCTCAATCGATTCATTACACTTGCTAATGAATTTTCGTTCTATCGGATGCAACTAAACTGTAAAATTTACAGTTTAGTTGCATCCGATAGAACGAAAATTCATTAATGGATGCTGCATCAACACATGGATTTGTTGCAGTGTTTGTTTCCCGGTGGCTTAATGGCATATTTCCATAAATCTGGCAGAACTACAACATTATAGTATTGGAGCTATATCCGAGTGTGGCCCCCTTGTAGGTGTGGGGTAGATATAGAGCTAATCATTCTCCCTTGTCCTTCACTGACAATCAAGCTGTTGTAGAGGCGATCAACAAGCAGTCAGCGAAGAATCCTCATCCAGATGCGTCTCCTCACAGTAGTTACTGCGCTGAAAATTAATGTTTATTTTAAATTCAAGCATATCACAGGGAAGACCAATGTCATTGCTGACAAACTTTCGCGATTTCAGGAGGGCGCAACCCAGCTTTTTATCTAGCTGGAGCTGATAAGCTGTCAGGTAAACCCGACACGTCTACCAATTAGCCTTACTATCCTACTATCCTTCATAAAATTGTTGATGCGACACAATTTATTGTCTCGTCTGCCTATTTGCGTAATATGTTGCAAAGCGTGTTTTGTGTTTTTGCATTTCATGCATTTCTGCGAATAGGGGAAATAATTGTTCATTCTCGTACCAGGAGTGAATCAATCGTACAGTTAGGAGACGTGACCATTTCTAACACTGTATTTGCATTGTTCACGTCACACTTTAAACACTTCTGTACCACCAGCCAGTTTATCCATTTCACAGAATGATGATGGATACTGTCCAGTACAAGCTCTATATCGATTCTTGAAGGATTGGGGCACATTTAAAGGACCACTGTTTGTATTTGCTAATGCACTGCATCCTCTGTATCCCGAAATTATGTTTGCTAATACCTAGGTAAAGCTTTGCAATGGGTTGCACTGGACCCGACTAAATTTAAGGCGCACAGTTTAAGAATTGGTGCCGCTATCACAGCAGCTGATGTGGGAATGAGTGCAACACAGATCCATTCAATGGGCAGATGGAAATCTACAGCCTTCGGACGTTATGTTCGTATCCCTATGCTCCAGATGAACGGACGCTGAGTGATCAGGTACATTTCTGTCTATGACAACTTACGTTATGTTAACGCCTTCCTTCTTGTATATTTTCATGTATGCCTTTAAGAAGGTTTTAGTACGTACGTTTTACTTCATATACATTCACAATACGTATGCAGTATGGCAAATGTGTAACAATTGAATTGTGCTTGAATTATTTCTTTCATGAGAATCCCCATGGGGATTGTAATACACTACATTTAATTTTAGATGCATAAACGACGGGTTAGTTGTTACATCAATGTTATGGTGATGTGATTACATGTTTATACGGTGAGACAAAGACGAAGGACCGCCCCGCTTTTGCTACTTCTACTTTTGTCATTTAAATATTGTTTCTCAATGAGCAACTTTGTATTGTCAGTTAAGCGATACCATCATGTTATGCATTGTATTTGTCTTGATGAGCATGATAGTGGTAGCTGCTAAGCTATTTTCTCATCGATACATATTTTCTGTTGGTATAATTATTAAATGACCTCTACCAATAATTACACTGTGTGTGTTCCTGCAGCAAACGAACTCAGGGTTCTACCGATATGCATCAACAGGGTATAGGCATTAAGCATCAGCGCGGAATAAACGTAAATTTTGGTAAAGGGGATTCATTAATATGTCAGCAGTATTTGATAACAATTTACTTTCATGAACAAAATGCATTAATTTGTTGACCTGTGTAGACAATGATTCGTATGCGATAGATTTTATTAATACTGCATACATTGATCAGAACAGTACAAGTACAGCAGATGTCAGATGGACACTAGTAGAATCCATGACGATGTATGCCACACGTGCTACCCTGTTCGACGGTTGGCTCCACGATGTATGCCACACATGCTACCCTGTTCGACTGTTGGCTCCACGATGTATGCCACACGTGCTACCCTGTTCGACGGTTGGCTCCACGATGTATGACACACGTGCTACCCTGTTCGACGGTTGGCTCCACGATGTACCGTCGGCGTTGGTAATTGGGTTATGGGTGGGGTTCTCTTCAAAATACGAACTTCCGCCGCTGTTAGAGCTGAGTTGTAGAGGCAGACCTAAGATAAATAAAACTCAGATACGTTTATGAGTAAACTTTGAAACCGCTTTACGCTTCACTACCCGGCAGACCTGTTCATTCAACACCAACTGGACTTATATGGGAAGCATTCAAAGCATTACTGTGCGAAGAATACTGATAATTGATGTCCACCACTGCTCGTTAGTGATTTACACAGCTGAATTAACCGAGGAAACGTTGAGTGAACGAAATTGTACAAACTTCGAAACGGTAGCTAGTGGATTCCAATCATGTCCTCTAGAATAATAAAGCATATACCTACAACTAGTTCCAGAACAGGCTGTGTGGAATATAGACCCAAGAAGAATCTATACGAGTTACACTATTATACATAGTGTAAGGTTTGATTGATATAGTATATTCGATGCGTGTAAAATCGTTTTTTATATAATGCCAATGTTTTACAGTCGGCGTCCATATTTAATCAGGTCATGTTTGGTCTCTCATGTAGACTAAATTCTAAACATACTCCTCGTTAACATGTGTGCTTTAGTGTCTTGATATGAGGACATAAGTAAGCCCCATTACCTGATCGAGGTAGCCATTGAACGGACGCAGCACGCGGTTCGTTGAGCCAGCGGCTTCTCCGAGCACGAGCGGACAGGCAGGACTTGCCAGCTTCGAACCTGGACATTCACAACATATCATAATTATACATTATTTATCCACTGACATTTTCAGTATTTGGAATGCCTACGTGTTAGCACTCTGAAATAAGAATGGATGAGCTGTCGGAGGAGGGGCTGACGTAGGAGGAGCTGACGGAAGAGGTGGGAATGAAAGAGAGTTTCGGTAGGAAGCTGGTGAGGAGCCGGTTGACGTGTGCTGGGCTCGTGGAAAGAATGGAAGGGGGCGGCTAACGAAGAGAGCGGATGCGATCAGACTGGAGGGCAGAAGGAGAAGATAAAGACCGCGACTAAAACGGGAGGACTATTTGAAGACAAATTTGCTGGGATTGTGAGGGTTGTCGAGATTCTGGTTGACAGAAGGGGGAGGTGGAGACTGTTGGCGGAGACGGCAGTGAAACGGGATCAGGGTGCAAGGAGAAGAGAAACAAATGTTGACAACCAGTGTCGATGCCTCACCCCGGATTTCAATGACAAAGAGGAGAGCAACAAAGAATAGTCCCAGACCGTGTGATATTACTTTAAGTCGCTTATCAATGCAAATCAACTGCCTACATGTCTTAATGATATTCCAAGTAAACATTAAACAACATTTTTAATACAAAGTATTACTACTGATTTATTCTATATTATCTGGATATAGTAATCACCGAAAATAAAATCGAGTATCAAACCTGGCAATGTTTTAGAGCTCTTTCGAGCCCAGTCGACGTATGTCGTCATTCTCCTTCCGTCCCACGTGACTGCCACGTGATGCCATTTTCGGAGTGCCTACATAGATACATTGTTACAATAAGTTGCTTTTCGTACACTCTAAGAAATTATGGTTCAATTCTACACCCAATAGGGCGTAGACCGTTGTCGCACCAGGATCTTCCCTAGGGGGTTCAACTCTGCATCCACAATGGGGGGTGCAACTTTGCACCGTAGCACGGTGGTGCAGTTTTGCACCCCACTTGCACCCTAAGTTGCACCCTATAGGGTGCATACCAAATGTTGAACATCTGCACCCTAAAGGTGCAAATTTGCACCCATTTACTGTGCTACGGGTCAAACGTATCTACGGTTCTGATGGGTCGAGAGCCGTCACGTGACCTATGACGTAACAGCTCTTCATTTGCATGTCACGTGACCTCTCCATGGAGACTGCCATCTTGTTTTGCTGCCATCTTGTTTTGATTACCAGACGGCACTGCGCAGGTTTCGTGTAGTTTTTTTCTTCTTTTCTCGAACGTTCGAACGACGTCATGGAATTTTCCATGCTCACGAAAAGAAACACGATCCCGCATTTTCACCCTGCTAGCAGACTGAAACCTAGCGGACGAATGTTCGTGCATGCAGCGGGAAAAACGTAGCCGAGCATGTAAGCTATACGACGGATATCGCATCGTTGCATTATATAAAGAACTTTTCGACGCATTTCGTTTCGCGTCGACACCTACATAACGCCTATAATGATACGAGTCTGCAAGAACACCGCGAGGTCAAAAGGTCAAGGTCAACAAAACAAACACCTCCGCTTTCTGGAACGTTCGAATGACGTCATGGAATTTTCCATAAACACCGCGAAGTTAAAAGGTCAAAAGGTCAAGGTCAACCCAGTTTTCCCGCGAAATGTGTCAAGACACGTCGGTTTGAACCGGTTTGAACCAGATTTCCCGCGAAAT
>SDWI01000362.1:378164-397449 GCA_009193005.1 Lamellibrachia luymesi | reverse complement strand
GGCGACGGCAGTGGCGGCGGCGGTACGGAAACGATATTTTATACATTTGAAACGATATTTTATACATTTTATACACGTGATGTTGACATCGTCCCGTCTCACTGTCGTCATCGAAGTATCGGGTGTCGATGTGAGGTCATTATGATTAATTCATCAGACTGACATTTGCAACAAAAATACGACATATTAGGTGTAATATGTGTCACAGTAATATAGGACTTTATAAGCCAGAAATAATATAATATAAAAAAGTGTCTTACATACATTTAATAAATGCCATGCAAAGAAATATATTGACCGTGCGCTATAGAACAATTGTTTAGCGATATACAAGTTTCCAAAAGAGATCAATGTAAAGACTACTAATACTAATAAAAAATAGTGCTAACCGGTTGAGTGAAGATACCTTCGCTCAACACAAGAGCAATACCTATTTAATTGAATCGAATCTGGTCAATGTCAATCGTTGATATCATTGATATCAACCGCGTCCCAGACAGACAGTGGTGATTGCATATTGTATGATATGGTGAGTAATCATCTGACCTGCTGTCATTCGATTGGTGGCAGCACTGACCGCGAAACGTACCACGGATATGGTGAATCACTCATCCGTTAGATGGCAGCACCAATATAAACGAAGTTGGCACGAAGGCTGATGACTATTTGATATGGTTGGGCCACACATAAGTTACCAAATGTTGGATATTCTTAGAAACCAATGACATATTAAAGGACCATTCACACGAGCAAGTGCGACCAATAAATTGGCGCCAATCACTAAGTCCAATCATTGAGTCCTAACCGGTTGCGCGGAGTGCGACCTTCGCTCAACAGAAGAGCAAGACCAATTTAAATTAATCGAATCTGGTCAATGTCAATCATAGATATCAACCGCGTCCCAGCGTCTCTTCGAACACGTATTGTCTCCCGCATGACAGTGGTGAATGGATATTGTTTCATATGGTGAGTAATCACTCGATTGGTGGCACCACTGACCGCGACACGTCCCACGGGTATGGTGAAGATGGCACAACCGACAGAAACGAGGTTGGCACGAAGGCAGCGATATAACTGATGACTATTTGATATGGGCGGGCCACACATAGGTTTCCAAATTTTTGATTTTCTTACAAACCAAAGATATTAAAGAGTACAGTTCACACGAGCAAGTGCTACCAATAAATTGGCGTCAATCACTAAATGATTCGGACTAAAAATTACAACCCCAGCACTTGTTCGCGGCGGTCGTTAATCATCACTGCCCTCAATATGTCGCCCGACAGACGCCATAGTTGGACCCAGTCGCAACTATGGCGACACAATTGTAGCCACACATTGGCATTGCTAATTGGTGTCGCGAGGCTGATAACACGAGCGATTAATTGCCTGTGACGTAAAAGCTATGTAACGAGTCACGAATAACATTATTGTGTATATGCCAGTTTGATTTAGTAAATGTTTAATAGCTAATGTTAGTAAGTAATTGGGAGGTCTTAGTTTGATGTGCTAAGCCTAGATTAACATCAGAAAAGCAGGTTTCGAAACGTTTATACTTACACAACCTAAGTGGATATGGACAAAATCCGTATAGTGCAAAATATTGATGGTAATGTTTAGACGCTTCAGTCATCCCTTTAATCCTGGCATTTATTAAATTGCTCTGACCTCGAAGGTCAGCGTAATTGACGCCGCTGCTCGCTTATGTTGGATGACCTCTGACCCATATTACATGATTTCTTGACCACTCCTTGACCAGTACTTTAGTCGCTAGGGAGCCCTGCTGATGTCGCTCGTGTAGTAGTATTACATTTACGGGTATAGTTAGGAGTATTGTAAGAATTACAGTATGGGTTACATTTAAGGGTACATTGTGATATACAGTTAAGAGGGAGTGCAGTTACTATGTATTCTAGCAGTGTACCATGGGTAAAGTGACTATGTATTCTAGCTGTGTGCTGAGGATAGGTTGCTTTGTAATGCAATTCTAACAAAGCCATGATGAATGCATCGCCTACATATACGTTTTGTGACCTACTTTAACATATAGCGTACTGTTAAAAACTTCCGCGCTTGCTTGCTACAGGTCGCTGGGTCAATCCGATAAACAGACTGGTATGAACGCATGGCCTAGTCATAAAAAGTACGTCTACTGTTAAAAAACCGCCTCCTCTCACTTATTGTCTGTACGTCAACCACCAGTCCAAACCTTTGTAAAATCGTTTTAACGGCAGTAAACAATAATGGAAAGTTCTGGCAATAAAATACCTGTGCACTCGTACAATACCGTGTTTTGTTCCTTTCTCGTTTCCTCGTCAGGCCCTTTGATCCCTGTTAATGAATGGTGTTCGCTGCCCCCGCCGCCAACGCAGCTCCCTTACGTCGGATGACCTCTGACCCATATTACAGGACTCCTTGACCACTACTTGACTAGTAGTTTAGTCGCTTTGAAGCGCTGCTGATGTCGCTCCTGTAGTATTGCAACCGACAGGGGGCGCTGATGTCCTATGAGCGATATCACGCCTCTTTTCCTATACTCTCACACTGGACATATCATCCGAGTTTTTCCCCAAATCTATGTTTAGTAGCCTGCGAAGCATGGTGGCCTTTCTTGTTCAGTATCCTGCCCCTGTCTACTTCTTATATTGCTATTATGTACGTAGCCGTCTGATGTACACGATTAAAATAGCTTCGAACCTGGAGAACAATGCATTGACTACACTTCTGTAGTGCTCTATTTGTCGATTGTGTAAACTTCAGTTATAAATCTCGACCTGGCGAGCGCAAAGAAGACGGACAATTAAAACATCTACATCTTTGAGAAATACCTACCGGACCATTGCGTGCGGCCCCAAAGACGATACAAAGAGGGAGGCATATATCTTAAAATGGGGTGCACATTATCACCGATGCTTCCAGAGGAGCAGCGGCTCGCACGCGGATTTGGCGGAACGTTTTCTTGTATATTTTCTTCGACAAGATTGCGAAAATCCGCCGCTCGCTGAATTACTATGACGCGCCTCCACCGTTGCCGCAAATCAATAACAACCACGAACATTGCACTCTGTCAGCATCCACATTGACGACAGCCACCGCTATCATCCGACTTGTGAACAAATGCCCTCGTAAATCTTGCTCTCTCGACCCTTTGCCGACAGCACTGCTGAAGACAAATATTAAGATCATCGCACCGACTCTAACCAGCATCATTAATCTATCGCTCGAATCGGCGACAGTGCCATGTCATTGTTTATGCTACATGTTAGTTTTGGCTCATAATTGCTGTTTGGTTGTCTCATTTTAGTCGTAGCTGCATTAAGCGCTTTGTAATTTGCATAGTCTTCATCCTTTATGGTACAACCCTATATGATGGGCGCAACGCCAAGGTAATTTTGTAATATCCTTTTAAAGCCATTATAGATGCTGGGCGGCGTCATTGCTCTGCGGGGTGGGGGTTTCAGCGGCAGTGCGGTTTGAGAATGATCTCCAAGGAGACCACTTCACATAGTAAATCAATATGAGCGACGACGCATTACCTCTCGGAAAAACGGCCGAAACGCAAGGAAAATCGGGGAAAAAAAGACAACTGGTGTGCACTGCTATTGGATATATCAACTAGTAATACAAATGCAAGGAAAACACTTTCTATCGACTTCCTATGACGGATTTGCAACGGAAAAAGTGGCTGCAAATGCGGAAATTGGCGTGTCCGCCAGCCGCGGGCTCTGACAGAAACCACGTTTCCGATGCCGATTACAAGACAAAAGACGTATGTGATGAGCGTGAACAGACAGTGAGCGTCAAGATGTCATTCTTGGTCACAGACACTGTTCCATCTTCCAATACATTTTTTTCGCATATGTCTATGTATCTACATACTATTCTTCGAACAAGAAACGGTAGATGTTAGAGGGCAGAGCGATGCGTAGGGAGGGACGAGCCGTTACCAGGTTAGTAAATTGGATTACCGTTACCATTGTAACTTTTCACAATATAGTTGTGCTTCAATGTTAACATATATATGAACCATAGTAAATCGAAATAAAGTGCGAGTAAGTGTTAATAATTTGATATAATTACGAGTGTTTTCCAATCCGCCGATTTAGTTTCGACGTGATCATGTATGTGACCTTACTCAAAACAATAACAATAACTCAATAAGTGCTACAAGATTTACAGCAGTCTGATAACATGGGCCTAGGAATATGTGTTAGGCAAAATTATTCAAGAAAATGAATTGATATTATTTATTGACATACAGTCATAATAAGTCTCAGACTCCGGTGTTCTAAGTGAAACACCTTCTGAGACCTAATCTATATGTTAATGACCCCGAATTGATGCACTAGTTTTTAACCAGCAAGCACACGGTCACATTGCCGCTGAGTTTTCAAATAGATTACTGCATTTTTTTGGGGAGCGGTGGTCTAATGGTTAGAGCACCCGCCAGTCGACCGAGAGGACGGTGGTTCGAATTGGGATATAGTTCGATTCCACAAGCACCGTTTCGAAGCTTCGGCAATTTCGTTCACCCCACTTTGCCTACATTCATATCAGCTCAATGCAAACATTGACACAGTAGCAGGCTTTAGCAGCAAGCAGGGTTGGTTAACTGCCCTGGGCTAGCCAGCTGGGTCACGAAAAAGCGGGACCAAAAGACAGGCCAGTGCAACAATTGATAGTGTACAAAGCATTTCGATTGTTTTTAACATTTAAAAATCTTTATGGAAGTATCTAAATATACAAATACTTTCATTGTGATTAAGTGCAATGCAGTTACAAATACTTTTTAAAAGTATTTAAATATTTTCAAGTCAAATGTATATCACCCAATATCTAGCTGAAAATAAAACTAACTAAGGCATCGTCATCTATCCAGTAGAACCCCCTCAGATTACATGTCTGCTTTCAATAATGAAACATGTTCGCTTTCAATAATGACACTTTGCAACTTCTTTCTAAATTCTTGTGAATTAACAAGAAGACAAAATTATATCAACTTAATTTGCTTTATTGATCACACTAAACACCATACGTAATAACCGGAAGTTCAGGAAGAGAAATATTAATTATATTTTATTCTAGATCGACTGATAACACTATAATGAATATCGTGGGGGGGGGGGCAACTAACGGCAACCCTCAACAATATTAGAGTNATTTCATTTGTACTTTCTGCTGAACCAGACATTTTGGACAACCCTGGACAGTTGGGTCGTTAATCTGAATTTTGAACAGTTTCTCCTTTTATGTAGAGTCCAAGTAATTTGCTCCCCCCCGGACATTTACCCCTTGGTCACTTGCCCCTAGTACACTTCCCCCAGACATTAGCCCCTTTCCTTATTGGAAATCTGGACATTTGTCATCTATTCATATCTTCTGGTTTATGTGTAAATGTTTTAAGAAATAGTTTTCTTTTAACTTACGTTTTTATTTCTGAATGTATATTCAATATATGTGTTACAATAATTGCAATCAATGTGTTATTTGTGTCAGATTTAAAACATAAAAACATAAGACTTAAAGCAAAATTAAAGAAGGCAGTATAACTAGAGGATACAAAGCAGCATTAGTTAAGGAGCAGTGTAGGTTGGACATGAGAAAGTACTCTTTCTCACAGAGGGTGATAAATGAATTGAACAAACTGCCAAATGATTGTGTTAATGCTAGTAGTGTGAATATATTTAAAAATACAATTGACATATATCTGATAAGTGCGGTCTACACATACATGATAACATTGTTGGACTCTCGATAAGCCAATGGCTTCCTTGTCCACTTGCCATCTGGAACTTGTTGTTTGGAATAACGATTTTGTTAAATCTTGTGACAAAAAAGTGTTAAAGATCAGCAAAGTAAATTATTTTATGTAGTTGTAGTTGCAATCAAAGGATTGTCTTTATTGCAATTGTGGAAGAAGTCAGTGACATCAGGACCTGGATCTATTATTTCAATTGATGATATTTGAAAGAAGCCATCTCAACAAGGCTTCTTTTGAATTGCATTTACCATGGAGAGTTGGAGTGACTCCATTTTCCTATAAAACTGGATGCACAAGCCAGATTTGATTAATTCTCTTAGAACTTCAACATGGAAATTACTACTAGCATTCGAGGAGGTCAGAAACTATGTTTTGAGTGTCATGCCTACACCAAGATTACTCTTCGATGCGAGTGTAGCCAGCGTCGATCCCGATCATGCAATGCAAGGGTGCTGTGGTCACTGGTCTGATCTCCAGATCCAGAATGTGATCAACAAGACTGCCTGCAACCATGATGGTGACACGGCACGGATAGAAGCTGCCAAGGTCCGCGAGGACCTGAACACAAAGGCAGCTAATACCAGGGGCACTCGGGGCCAGCTGATCTCTGACTCGTTACTGTTCACAACGGTGCATGTTCGTGGAAGCATCACCCCAAGAAGCCATCTTCCACCACTGATCTGACTATCGATGATACCTGGATGACGACTGGAGGACTTTTGTCAAGACCATCTCAGACACATTCCATGGGACAGGTGATTGCATTAGGTTAAAGTGACTTTGACTTGTCATTGGATGTTATGTTATTATAGTAATAATAAAAACTGCAAACTGATTTTTACTTGTCAACTACCATGGAAGAAAAGGGCAGATGTCCGGTGGGGGAAACAAATATCGGTAGGAGGCATATGTCCGAGGGGGGGAGCAAGTGACCGCAACCCTTTTATATCAGTTGTGGTATCATTGATATTTCATAAAATTTACTATAAACTTTGAGTCGTCAACATCCTAATCACCAACATGCATTCTCCATAGGGAAATTGTGAAAATGTATGGAACAGCACTGTACAGGTGACCAGTGATTTATTAAATTTAGAAACTTGTGGGCGGAACATTACACTTGGATAAACAAAGGGTTGCATTCAAGTGGGACAGGCTTCCTCTCTCACACAAAGGGAATTAGCAGCCAGTGGCCTTAATTGGCAATCTCTGTAAATAAACCTTGTCCTCTGTCCAAATGAGATAAGGCCTGAAGGGTCTGACTTTGAATTTTCTGTTTGTTGCAGTAATTTTAAATTCGTTTTTGATAACAAATGCTTGATTATATTGTTCTTGTTCACAATATTTCAATAAAAGAGTAGAAAATGTCTATGCTGAAATGTTGATAGCTTCGTTGCTGTTACGTGGCAGATTCTGTGTGACATACTACAAAGATGATTTTAAAAGTAAATATATGGGTTAAAGACTAACATATGCGTTAAAGACTAACTGATTTTTCTATATAAAAACATATCAGACTATCATTACACTCACCTGTGTCAGGTCATTCTCCATAGCTAAATTTTCCATCAATTCCATTCGGTTCAGGATATACATCACAGATCCTTCCCATGTTGCAGTATGGGATTACTTGTCTTGCCTTTTCCGAGCCTCCCTCTTGCCCACCGTGTGAAATGCCGATATGCAGCTAGTCGATATGTTCTGAAATATATTTTCTTACGGTTAGTTGATAGCACTAATTGTATAATTACCATAATAGCTGCAAAACTGTGAACATCAAATAGTTAATTATTGTTATTTAAATGGTTACGTTGCACTCAACAACGAGGTGTTGTATTGTGCTACAGAGATGGGATGACTACAAGAACGATTAATAAAACCCTCATGTTATTATTGTCACCTATGTTATTCAACGCAAAATCAAACACACTATTAAAATACAGTCACGGTACACTTCATTAGATTATATACAAAATAGAGAGAAAACCTGTTTCCATTGTAGTTCGGACCTCGTTCTCCGGCTGTGTAAAATAATTATGTAGAAAAAATATGATTATTAAAATGACAATGATTATTCGATAACAATTGAATTACTGACCTGCTGGCTATAGGGCGAATTAATGAGTCGGCACGCAAATCATGCAATGACTGCAGAGAAACATCTAGGTCTGCCCTGTTTGTGCATACCGCTAAAAAATCATCGTCTTCGGTGATGCAAGCACCAACGCCGTCAGGCACACGATGCTGCATAGGCATAGCAGCTACCTCGGCGCAGCATGATGACTCGACGTAAACATAAGCAGACGTCGGGACGCAGTTTGCACTGGAACAACACATCACATTAGTTATTCTGGAATCGTTGACAGTCAAAGGCGAAGCCGACCTGGATTCTGCATCGTGACTCGCACACTCGGTGACACTTTACGACTTTCAGCAGTTGTTTCCGTGTGGCCTGTCGAACTGGACTCTTCATCTATATATACCCGTACTTAACTGGACTCTTCATCTATATATACCCGTACTTAACTGGACTCTTCATCTATATATACCCGTACTTAACTGGACTCTTCATCTATATATACCCCTACTTAACTGGACTCTTCAGCTATATATACCCCTACTTAACTGGACTCTTCATCTATATATACCCGTACTTAACTGGACTCTTCGTCTATATATACCCGTACTTAACTGGACTCTTCATCTATAAGTACCCGTACTTAACTGGACTCTTCATCTATATATACCCGTACTTAACTGGACTCTTCATCTATATATATACCTCTACTTAACTGGACTCTTCATCTATATATACCCGTACTTAACTGGACTCTTCATCTATATATACCCGTACTTAACTGGACTCTTCATCTATATATACCCCTACTTAACTGCGTTCGCAATTCTTACATTGATGTACTATCGTGGGCGGTGACCCCTAACTAACTGTGATTGCAAATTTGCATTGATGTACTATCGTGGGCGGTGTCCCCTAACTAAATATGATTACAATTTTGTATTGATGTACTATCGTGGGCGGTGACCCCTAACTAACTGTCATTATAATTTTGTATTGATGTACTATCGTGGGCGGTGACCCCTAACTAACTGTCATTATAATTTTGCATTAATGTACTATCGTGGGCGGTGTCCCCTAACTAACTGTCATTATAATTTTGTATTGATGTGCTATCGTGGGCGGTGACCCCTAACTAACTGTCATTATAATTTTGCATTGATGTACTATCGTGGGCGGTGTCCCCTAACTAACTGTCATTATAATTTTGCATTGATGTACTATCGTGGGCGGTGACCCCTAACTAACTATGATTAAAGTTTTGCATTGATGTACTATCGTGGGCGGTGTCCCCTAACTAACTGTCATTACAAATTTGCATTAATGTACTGGTAATGAACTAATATCTTCTTAACTTGGTTACTGTCTTGTGTTGATGGGTTATCATGGGCGGTGACCCCCGCCCCCAATACAATGCTTTAACGAGTAATGTGGTGGCAGTTTCCAAGCGTTTAGCCGTTCACTCAGTATTGGATCTTCCACAATGTGTTGCAGGATGGCTCCATCTAAGAATGTTCGTCGTGGACGACCTCTGCGCCACAGCCCGGTGGCAACAAGGTCGCGAGCTGCGGCTAGCCGCGCTGCCGTTGCACGATCGGCAATGGGCCACGTCGTGCAGCACCTTGACGACGAGCCGGCTCACCAGCAGGCCGTTCATCCGGTAGCGGGCGCAGCCGCGGGTCGAAGAGGTACAATGGAGGAGCGCTTGTCGAGTATGGAGCGCCGGCTTGAAGCTTCTGACAAGATGTTGGAGGAAGTCCACGCAATGGTGCGTGGTCTGCAACAACTGCTTGCGACCAACGCCCTACCTGCACCGCCTCCAATAGCGGTCCCTGTGGCAATGGCGGCGTCTGCTGGGGGGAGCCCATCGCTCCGCCCTTGGCTAATCTTTGTCATACATTAAGTCGGGTGGCATCATATGCGGCAGGCGCTCCACCAAGCCCCATTTCAAGATCA
Organism: Lamellibrachia luymesi; assembly: GCA_009193005.1. NCBI lineage: Eukaryota > Metazoa > Annelida > Polychaeta > Sabellida > Siboglinidae > Lamellibrachia > Lamellibrachia luymesi. Next base: position 387,655 of record SDWI01000362.1, on the reverse strand, counting down.
AGGTCAGCACCGTGGCCAGAGGCCATATCTTCAGGTATCCATACAGGTAATGAAGTACACCCTCTCCCCAGGGCATCCCAAGATCTAGTAGCCTCGTTTGCAACGTCAGCCCTATCCTGTCATTCCCGCGTGTCTGACAAGCTCAAAGCCCAGATTTGGTCCGGGGAATATGTTAGTATTTCCTCATTGTTGCATGACTCCTCACCACAAAGCTATTCCGTGTCCGTTAGGCCAGGCAGTGACGACGAGACCCCCATGTTCTGTGTCGCACCTAGGGCAAGGAGCAGCACTGAGTCATTTGACCAATGGCTGCAGGGTTTCGAAATTTACATATCTGTCTTTCTACTTCAGCCACAACACATGGCAGAATCACACAACATGCTCATGTACATCCAGACGGTTCGTTTATTATATGAGATGGGTGCAGACTGGCGGTCGTATGGCGAGGCATTCCGGTCGCTTCGTCAGGCCAACAACTGGGGGTGGGAATCGGTTTGCTGGTACCTGTGGATGAATGCATCCGAGAGTCGCCCAGCTGCCACACCCAGTGGGGCCCCCTTTCGTAGCACGGGTAAGGCCAGCTGGGGTAATGCTAAGTGGCCATCCACCAAACCCTGCTTCGCATACGATCGGGGGGAGGTCTGTAACGCAGCCACCTGTCGCTACATACACACGTGTAGACGCTGTGGCGGCCACCACTCAGCGGCACGGTGCTATAGGCAACAAACCAAACCCAATCCTGCCCGACCGACATCAGCCACCGGCAACCCTGCGGCCCATTCGTCGACTGACAGTTCGCGACCAGCCGTTTTCAGGAAATATTATGCCTACCCCAATCTCTCCCGACGCACTTAGAGATATCCTTGTCGGCTACAATCATAATCTTGTTCCGTATCTTCTCAATGGCTTACCAGCATAACAACATAAAGGGGTCACCAATTTGATGTCCGCCGTCAAATTCCCTGCAGTAATAGACAGCAAGATAGCGCTAGGCAGAATCTTAGGTTCTTTTAATGTAGAGGGTTCCTCTGTAAATGATTTCATTCCCAAGGAAATTTCCGTTATCCAATACGAAACTATACAGGAAGCTATTAGGCTCACCAAACAGCAACCCGGCTAAAGTGGACATAGAATCGGCTTTTAGGATTATTCCAGTCTCACCACTGGACCAACCACTTCTGGGTTTCCAGTGGATGGGTAAGTTTTTCATGGATGCTGTCCTTCCGATGGGGGTCTCCAGTGCTTGTGCGATCTTTGAGCTTTCAGTACAAAGGTGGAGTTCAGTTGCTTTTAGAAAGTTTATCAGAATTGCTTAACAGGTTAGGTCGTGGTGGGGTGGTCACAGGTTTGTGGGTGACCTTGTGGCGAAATGGCCCCATCTGTTTGTAATTAAATTTGTGTATTGGTGGTGGAATGTCTGTATTCTTTGCATTACGTGCTCATGACGACTTCTTGATGTATATAATTATGTTATCGTCATGCTTGTAGGAATGTGGGCTCTGAGAAACTTGCAGGACGGGGCTGTACATGTGTTCAGTTCCTGTCTGGTTTGCTTTGAGGAGCTCACATTCCTGTTAATGTTCTTCCCAAAGTGGCTGCGTGATAAGNATATATAGACGAAGAGTCCAGTTCGACAGTGTGTGTGTGTGTGTGTGTGTAGTACCAACCAGAGTATTTACAATAATATAACTTGCACAAAAGTAGTTGGTATACTTATACAAATAGAGAAAAGGATGCATGGCCTCCAACACAGTAAACACAATTCACCCGGAATCAACGGGGTATCCAGTTGCAAAGGCATACGAAATAAATCATCCCTGATTAACCTGTTTCTGTCACGTTGTTGACAAAGGGTGTGGTCATTTTAACACGGAGAAGTCTCAGGAAGGTAATTACAACCAAATATGGACTAAACCATCCAGGGGGCTTCAAGATTGATGGGGTCGCAGATTATTTTAGTCAATTACGAATGAAGGCCACATATAGATTTCATAATAATGTGACCTGAACGTTTAATGGAAACATGAGTTGGAGCATCAGTGGAAGATGTACTTCTACCAATAAACAAATATGTGTATATGTTGTGTTCCCACGATAGCTTAACAAGGAGATTGCATAGAATGGCTACCAACAAATACGAAATCTAAATATTTCCGAAAACAGCCTTTCTAAGACGGACTAGGTGCAAAATATATATGGTTCCCTGTACATGTTTTACCATTATCAGTGCAATTGTTGTGGATACTCAATCATATTAAGTCGTCCGTGTTTTTTTGTAGACCAGTTACCTTCCTTTTTAAAAAATTATTTATCGTTTAAAAATTGGCAGTCATATCACTGATTTACGATTTAGGCAGGTGATAATTGATCTCATTAAGATATGCTGTTTCGCAAGTTTACATTTTTGTTTAGTTTAGATAGTTCACCCTACCTAATAGAAAAGCCCCTGAACTTATGCAACACTTCGTTGGATCATTAACGCCATGGATAAGTGAGTGGTTCGACGCCCTAGATATCCAAGTGCCCGTGTTAACGACATGCCTTGACGCGCAGGAGAGAGTTACTTGATGTCAGGGTTAAGTTAAAGAATGACAAAAAGGAAACACTTGACAAGGAAAGAAACGATTAACATCAAGTGTTTTTACGAACTGTGACAATGCCGCCTGTAACTACTGAAAACCACACTGTAATTAATGTAACCCTGTAAAAGTGCTCATTGAGGCGTTGAAATACAATTTCCAAACGGCGCTAGGTGGCACACAGTCCATCTTGTCAGTCTACTTAGTCATCGTGCAGCGGATCCGAGGGTCAGTGACATCGGCATCTACTACACGACAAGTCGGAGGGAACTCGGCGGTTAGACTCAATCTTAGCTATGGACAACTCTACGTAAGTATTACGGCAAGGTAGGACGTACGAGAATGCACGTACCAAGGTAGGACGTACGAGAATGCACGTACCAAGGTAGGACGTACGAGAATGCACGTACCAAGGCAGGGTTTTTTCATTTGGTACGGATCACTTGGTAAATTAAAACAACACGTAACCTAGTGAAATAGCAATCGTTATTTATTATGTATATATTACCTGACGGAATAATAAACAACGGAATGTGTGTCGATTATGGAATTTTCTGCACAGTTTTTGTAATTGTAATATACAAAATCTGAGAACTCTTATTGTAAGGGGTCCTCTGTCATCAGCTGTGGGTGAAGTTGTCCACTGGTGGGATTCTTGTTCCAGCCATTATTAATTGGATTGGGTGAAGTGTGGTTAGGGGATGTGTTGCCAAATACCAAACACGGTTCTGGTAGTGCTCACGTTGGATGTGTTTGGAAAGACAACTCTGGGTAGGCGGGAGCTTTTTTCGATCTTTGGCGTATTTCTAAAATTGTATGTAACGCACTACGTTGATGGTTGCATCATTAGTGCATGGCGAATATACTCTGCAGATGAATTCTTCTGCTTGTTTCTCTGCGGCTTCAGAAAGAGCTCAGCGTCCAAGATGATCCAACAGAACTGCATGCTTCTGGAATGTTTTCCATGTGTACACTCAGCTGCCTGACAGTGTCACATCCTGTTAAAGCACAATTTGCTGGGATGTTCCTTCGGAGAGGTGGAGGTAACTGTAAGTCGTGAACACCAATGAAGCGTCGCTGTTCTGCTCTTCCTGTTCTCATCCATAAAGCTTAATTCCATTGTGCTGCAAAGTGAATCACAAGTACCAACATATCAGTGTCTCTACTCGCGATGATAATACATTCACACCCTGCTTCCCAAGCTGCGGTAGCATGTAGTATAATGGCGCATCAGCCTCTTCCAGGGTCGATTCGACTAGACGGACATCTGATCCGTGGGATGATTCTGCTGAAATTTCATCAGCAAAGCATCCAGATTTGACTAAATCACAATTTGGCTAAGTTTTCTTTGCTTTCACCAGCATTTGTTCACTCAGAAATTATGTAAGATTATGATTGTTACCTGCGAGGTCAGTTGACCAGTAAAGGAACATCTCTGCCGTCAATCTTACGACGGCTAGGTCTGATTTGACTTGCTCGTTTTGCTCGGGTTACTGATTTGATGGACTCTTTCCGGTATCTGTCAAAGACAACATCTACCCGTGTGCATCTCTTGCAGAAATTGTTGAATACTGCATCACTGAATGTATCAGAAAGATCTCCAAACGTCTTTGACCATTCTGGCTTTCTCGTTGCTTGCTCCATGGCTTGTCCATTTATAATGGTGCAAGTTTTGAGTTTTGTAGTTGGCAGGGCTTCACCTCTCACATCTTCCCCTAGAATCTTTCCAAGTGCAGCCTTGTTTGTGGGTCGTCGATATCCAACTGTGTCTGCTATGGCGAGTGGAACTGGTGACAGTTCATCATGAAACAACAGCTTCTTGAGGTCTATCTCACGCCCTGCATATTTGGCCACAAAAAGTCTCTGAAAGAGCACCTTGTCAGCTTTATTGTTTTACCGTTTTGTTTCGGGTCTATCTTGTTCTCTACAATGTACACATTCTTGAGACTAACGCTTTGTAATTGTTTCAGTTTCACGTGGAAGCCCACTTCCCTTTTACATAGCCGAGTCTCCATGAACTCTTTGATCTTGTCTTCTCCATGTGTTTGAGCTGTTAACAAAGTAGTCTTGTCTGGACAATGTGTATTGAACACAGATAATCGTTCCAGTTGGTAGACCAGCGTTTGAATATCGTATTTGTATTTTTTTATTCTTGAAGTGCCGACATCCTTGTTTGGAGAAGGCGCATACTGTGCATCATCTATAGCTAAGCCAAACATGACGGACGTCTCGTCAACACAACGGCTACGTTCATTGTATGTCAAATACCATATTTCCCTCGCGCTGTTTTATCGGGTAATCCCTATTAGAAAACCTGCCACTGTTCCCACTTTGTTAACCTGTTCTAACGCCAGGTCAATACTGTTCTAATTGAATGTTTTGTGTGCAGATTTTACAATAAAGTGTCCATCCATGAACTGTCACCGTTGCGGCGGCGTCAGTTACATATAAAACAACAAATCATACCATGACACCAACTCTACATAAATCTGGTGGCAATGACAAATAAAGAGGATAACGTTATATTTTGGGTTGTCACTTAATGCTATTACATTATTTGCAGAATCAGTTGGTGTCATTTTGTTTGGAAATGAACTGGCATTATTTTGTGATAACAATAATTGGCATGTACCATGTACGTAAGAAATTAGATAAACTATAGTACACCTTTCATCCAGAAACCAACATAAAATATTGATATATTTGGGTACATTTTTTGTTTTTTGTCGAATATTTCTATGATATTGATATAATCATTTACCTCTAACATAGTCCTCCTTATTCCAGATATTTTGATACTACATCTAGTTATCTAGCTCTATAATTAGTAGAGTTAAAGCCAATTATGTACACATTGCAAAATCTGAACACCATCTTTACTAAATAGCTCACACAGTAAAAAATAAAAATTGAAAGCGTCATCCGGCGTGGTTGTGACCGGTAAAGGTTACAGATAATCCCTTGCATGGATGACAGCTTGTAACATTTATGTACCCCTAACGTGATTTCTAGAGCCCTTTTGAGATTATTTGCCTAGTCTAATACAGTGTCGACATATTTCCCCACGTGTTCCAATTTTCCTAATCAAACCACCGAGTAACGCAAACACAAAGTAGGCTTCCAAGCTTGGGCTAGGGCTAGGCCTAGGCTAGACTCGATGACTGTTTCTAATAGCTTGTTCACACTAAACATGGAATTTAAAAACAGGTGAATCCAAAGGCTTCGCCTTCGGCCAATAAATCAGAACTGGTTTGAAACAACTCGCTGCTACTAACTTCGTTTTTGTGAATGCGACTGCGTTGTTTATTCTTTCATTCTCTGCATAACTTGAACCGATAAGTTTATGGCAGTTGCACCGTCAGAATCGCCGTCGCTCGACATTTCGCGTGATCTTAGGCGAAGTTGGTTGGTTTGGCCAAAATGATGTCACGCGGAATTATATCTTTTTTATATACTGGAATTCAGGGGCCTGGTGATACCATCAAAAGATTAAAAGTGGCCCAAAGCATAAGCTTAGCAACATTGCACTAAAAGCGAGATAAAAATCAAGGATGGACCAATACAAATATATATAAAAAAAACAGAAAAAAAACAAAAAAAAACATGATTTATCTGGTCATGATAACCAGGAAATAACGGTAGGCCGTACCAGATACATCACCTGACGTTCACACAAACTTAATGGGCTCGGGCCCCGTAAGCAGTTTATTCGCACGTCACCATCTCCCAGCCAGGCATTAACCTACGCTCAACAACATGACCCCCAGAAGATGAAAACAGTCACCTTTGATCTGATTAAGACATATATATGATTTATCTTTTGTGAATCGTGGACAGAATCGAAATATATGCTCCATCGATGAGCTGATCGTGGTTCTGGTGAAGCTCAAATGTGGAATCACACGTTTCCTGGTTAAGCTCTTCCACATTGAGATGTTGAACAACAACATCTGGCTCCCACGCAGCAAAGTAAAGAAGTACTTGCCAGGTTGCTTCAAGCCGCTGTATCGTGATGTGCGAGTCATCGTTGACTGCACCGAAATCGGATCGGAGAGACCTTCTGATTTTGAGGTGCAGTGTGCTACCTATAGTAGCTACAATTAGTTGGAATATCACCAAATGGTGTTGCAATGTTCATCAGCGAACTGTACGAAGGCTCCATCAGTGACAATGCTATAACAAACCAGTCAAAGCTGAGAGATCTGACGGAGTCTAATGATGTGATCATGGCTGATCGTGGGTGGACATGCGCCAGTTGGCTGGGCAGGAAAGGTGTCAGGTTTATCACGCCTCAGTTTCTCCATGGGAAGAAACAAATGGACATTCCTCCTGAGCTTGTGGAAAGGTTTTATATTGCCAGAGTGCGAATCCTCGTCGAAAGGTGTTTGGGGCGCATCAAACAGAGGCAATTCTTGCATCAGGCAGTGCCTTTAACATATTGGAATATGATTTCAGATTTTTTAGGTGTGTGGAAGGCTGGTGTGTTTTCGCCGCCATTGATCGAGGAGGGGTAAAGTGTAAAATTATTGTATGAAACAGTAAAAGCTGTCTTAAGCGACAATTCAAGGATACGGTGGAAAAGTAGTCTCTTAATACATGTCGTCACACAATGCAGGTATTTCAACATATCAAACTCTTCATTCAGGAATTAACTGTGATTGTTAATGACAGGTGGTCGCTCAAGCAGGCTTGACTGTATTTGTGATCATTACTAGTTTTATTTAACCTTTTCCTAATACATACGTTGGAATACAACTTTTATTCAGGAAAACATGCTGGTGAAGTTGCTTGATTACAAAATCTTAATAATAATAAACTACCGCTTGCAAAGAGTATTCTCACATACAATTGATTAACCAGTGAAGGAATAACAAATGTTGCATGGAAATCAAGCAATTTTATTTTCACATTTTCCGAAAGCAACTTGTCAAATGCAACTTCGCAAATGCAAATGTCATGTTCTGACGAAGTGAAAACCAAATGGCACTGTGTGAGGTTGGTGATTATGCATTTGGTAGTAGTTGGGGTGATTTTGTTTAAGGGGACACGATCTCGTAAAAAAAATGTGTTTCCCGTTTTTATTTATTGTTTGGTCAGTTTCTTTTTTGTCATATTAGTATATAATTATTATCTAACTGTCGATCAGTGTGTTTTATGCATATGAATAAATTATCCAAATGCAATAAAAACTAACATTTATAACAGGCCCATTGTCTTAGAGTGATAATATTACGCAAATGCGATCGAAAAATACAACACATTTGGCGGCCGCATGCTCCGCCATCTTTGTCAACACCCCAACATATTTGGTATCTACGAGTAGCTTAACTTGCGCAGTGCATCACGATAGCAGTGGTTCTGTAAAATCCCTGGTAGATTTGGAGAATTTTGACCTAGAAGAGGACCTCCTGTGGAGCGATAGCGTCGCTACGATTGGTCAACCACGGACACACCCCAAGTGGGGGGCGCTGATTGGCTGTCGGTCGGGAAAACCGTCACAAAGGAAATTCCCTTCTACGTTCGCCATTGTTGTTTTTGTTCACTTCGCGTCGCATTATTGTATTTTACGGAAAATGTCCGGAAGATACGGGAAAGACAAGCGGCAGTTTGGTACGAAGCCGATGTCTAGATGCCGACAGTTGAGTTTGGCACGGTCAGTGATCGGCAAACGAGAGAAAGGCGACGGTGAGGCTGACACGAGTGCCAATGCACCCGTGGCTAGACATAGTGCTGGCCCAGTTCAGGTTGAGGCTGAGCCTGAGCAGATGCCCTCGTCGACAGAGCTTGACGTACGTATAACTATCAATGTTTGCATCACGATATAATGCATAATATTTTCTGGTAACTAATGTCTTGCCAATTTGGAATACATGAAGGCTGAATATTATCCAGGCATGGACATTCAAAGAAGCCATAAAACTAGGCTAATTGATTAGGTCACACTCACTGTGACTATCACTGTAATATCTATATGTGTACGTATTCAATTTTGCAGACATTCATGTCTATATTATTATACTATGGTACATACCTTATTATCTATGTTGTCTATTATACTATTGTCATGTTAGACATATATTACAGAAATGACCTGTGCCTGTTTGATTGATGTCAGTGATTACTGTCCAGCTCATCTGCCCTGGTTAGTTTGGATATTTGCTAATTGTCAGATGTACAATCTAATAAATAATTTTTTATGCAGGTTGACTCTGAGCTGGAACCCCCTCAGCCATCAACATCTGCAGCCACAACCCCCATCTCGGCTACCAAGCGAAAGTTTGGATACCGACAAGGACAGCCACTGTTTGAACGCATCAGTGCTGCTGAGCGACGTCGACGCCCCATCGAGACATTAATCTTTCGGTGCAGCATGATGTCAGCGCTGGTGAAGGGCCTGGCGTGTCTCGAGTGCAGTGAGCCGAAACTGAAGATCCGTGCCATCAACCGTCGCCTCGAACTTGTGTGCCTGTTCGAGACGTACTGCACTACGTGTGGGGCAGTGCTGAACTCGATGCTGTCGTCCGACCGGATCGACGAAGAAAAAGCCGGTAACGTCCCTTTTGTCGTCATCTGCCAGGCTGTGGCAGCAACCATGGACATGGGTGTGGGCCATGCGGTACTTGTGGAGCTGTGCCGCTTCATGGACAGGGAGCCCCAGCAGCATAAGTCCTACTCGAGGCACGTGAAGGCTGCCACTGCTGCCAACATGACGGTGGTGAGCAGCCTCTTTGATGATGCGGCCAACATTGTGCGCCAGACCTACATAGACCGCGACGCATCGATCACCGATCATGCCGGTGTCACACCTGGGTCTTGTTTGTGCAGCAGTCAGGGTTGTGCATCGTTGACATAGTCCAGCATTGCAAACAGGAGGGCTATATATAAATATATATATATATATATATATATCAT
>SDWI01000362.1:364460-375685 GCA_009193005.1 Lamellibrachia luymesi | reverse complement strand
CACACACACACACACACACACACACACACACACACACAAATTAAGCAGTCCGTGCCTATAAACTCACTACCACTTGCAGTATTCCTGAACATGCGGTTGTTTCGGTCAGTACCCATGATTCATTAGGATTTATTGTCACTAAGAATAGGTTTTTCTTTTAAAGGTGTGTACTCACCTTTCTTGTGTAAGAGATCAACTTATGCTTTGATGGTTTTCTCTTAAATATCATAGCTTACAGTTAAATATTATTTGCTTCAATACTTAATACATTCCCACATTATGTTTTTAACCTGAATTAACCACATATCACGATACTCATTAAAATGTCACAGTTGCACACAAAGAATTATTTCGTTTTAGGAAATGTGTATAGCATTTATTGTTTACGCGTTTTTTTTACACGATTCAGTGGTTCGCTATACCCTTTGCATGGACCAACTCCGCCGTGACGTCGATAGTGGATACGTCACGTGATGTCAACAACACGTGGATCGGGACGTGGCCAGAAGGAAAGCAGATTTGGCCTTACTTTGATACATTGATCATGATGCTTTTCGGAGGAATCCCGGTGCAGGTACGGCAAAAGTCATATGCGGCAGAGTTATTGTGTGCTCACGACAATTGGCTTGTATTAAAATTTGCTTAGGTAACTGTGATATACTATTGCTCCAAGACCCGACATCGAATAAAATAGTACAACATTTGGAGAATATCCCTAGGCTTCTCCCGCCCGCATCAATCAACATATTATGAGTAAAAAGTAGCTACTTGGTCTCGAAATGTACTTTTATCGAAGATTTCGTTGTGACGAAGCCAGAAAACCGGGAGATGTCCATAAGACAGGGCGACGTGTGAATAGATCCACAAGGGATTTTAGTGAAATATATATGTATATGCGATTTGTTCGGGTTTCTTATACAAAGGATATATTCCACTTGTTGGTTTGCTCAAAACTGTTTCCATTTCAGGTGTATTTCCAGCGAGTGTTGTCTCAAAAGACTCCGAGGCGAGCTCAAATATTGTCGATAGTTGCGGGACTCGGCTGTATCGTGATGGCAGTTCCGGCTGTCTTAATAGGAGCCATTGCAAAATCGACAGGTGTGTCACACGATGTCGTTGTATATTTCCAAGCATAGCTATGTATAAAAGCGCTGTATTCGAACTGATATGTGTCACCGATTGTTTATTCATTAAGGTTAATGTAATATTTAGTGATAGCCCGCCAGATAATGTACTGCAAGATCTTAATAAAGACTTCTGCCAGGACGCAATCGTGTAATTCCTTGGCTAAGTCTAAGGTATTAGTGACATAAGGGGAGAGTTGACCAAGCCGATCCTGGCTGCAGCTGTTCTTCACAGTGTTCACACTAGCTCATGGAACACAACAGATAAATAATTCACCTCTACGATATTAGCATTATCACTAACATGAATACATTACTTCAACTTAAAGAAGACCGATGACGCTGGGCAGACAGTGAAATGTAATAGTCAGCATATTGGTAAAAAAAAAAATTTAATGGTTGATATACCATGATGCAATACCGTCCACAATATGTCATCAGCTTCCGTCCATTTCGAATATTAACACTTTATATGATGAACCAATCATTGGGATCAGCCGACTAGTGTTTGTTCAATATCCCGCGATACCTCCTTGACTTGTGTGGATGCCATTCCTTCTTTGTGGCAGGGTCGACACTATGGAATGCCATGACTGCGTCCGTCAGATAAGCGAATTCTGGTGCTGGTTCAATTAAAGTTTTAAGGCACATTTTGTGCGACATTTACGATAATATTGCAGAGTGAGGCAAAACATTTGAACATACTTGAACTGATTTTCAACTTAATGTTTTACATAACTTAGCATTGTTAGTGCAATTGAGTTGAATTTCCTCGTGATACACGATGCATTACAAATGTCTAATGTATCTAAATATATTACGTGATCAGACTGGAATGCCACTGACTACCGCTACCACGGTGAGGTGCCGATCCCCGTCGAAAACTACAAACTTGTGCTGCCGCTAGTCCTGCAGTACTTGACGCCACTTCCGGTCGCCATCATTGGTCTGGGCGCCGTGTCAGCCGCCGTCATGTCGTCTGTCGATTCGTCCATGCTATCGGCCAGCTCCATGTTCGCACGCCACGTCTACCTCCCTGTCAGAAACGCATGTTCCGTGCGGAGTGACGGGGAAGAGTACCAGGTACGTAGACACTTGGATATCATAGGTTGCATTTGTGTGGAGCGCCATTTGCAACGTCTGTTGGTATAGTGTAACCCAGGTATAACTCCTTGCGATGAGATGTTTTACTTACACTGATGTTCTTAGTTGTGTCATAGTGGCGCAGAAAAAAACACTTACACAATATGCTTCACCTGGAATTGGATCAAAAAGATTTATATTTGTCACGTGTAAATCGTTCAGTCATAAAGATAATTATTAACAAAACCTTGTTTACTTTATTGCAGACTCCCGAGAAGGAGATTCTTTGGGTTCTGCGTTGCGGCATCGTCGTGGAAGCTGGAACAGCCACGGTGCTGGCCATTGTTGTCCACTCGATCTACGGCCTCTTTGTGCTGTGCTCCGACTTTTTATTCGTCATCCTCTTCCCGCAACTCTTCTGTGTCTTCTACGTCCCAATGTCCAACTCATACGGCTCACTCTTCGGGTTCCTCTGTGGAGCGTTCCTTCGGCTGAGCGGAGGAGAGCCTCTGTTAGGTCTACCTGCCTTAATCAAGTACCCGATCGCATTTAAGACTCTGGTGATGCTCTTGAGCTTTGGATCCATCGTCTTCACATCATACGTCGCACAAGTCATTTTCCGTGCGGGATGGATGTCGCCACGCACCGATGTCTTCAAGTGTTTCTACGTAGGCGTCGACGACAGTAAAGACAAGAAAACCAAAATTTTGGGGAATGGCGAGTGCAATCTGGCGTACAACGAGGACGGTGATCGGTGCACTAGAATGTAAATGTATCCTCCGGTATCATGAAAAGTTTATTTGTCCCATCGCAACAAGGCAATTCATGACGAAACCTTAATTACGCAAATGCAAAAAAGTGCAGAACAAAAATAATCAATAATTAAACCAATTATAATACTTTGAACCGTATTTCAACTTCGGGACGGGAACCGCCTACTAAGATTATAAATCTATGTGAGTTATCGTATGAACTACCCTTATTCTTAATTTCTACCCTTTTTTACAAAACTTTTCTTACATTTCACGGGAAAAGAACAACTACATTTATTCAATTCAATGAACACAAAATGCTAAATCATGTATGCATGGGTGCCAAATAAAAAACTTATATTGAACACAGGCAACTCTTAATATACTTGTTGTGACATCAGATGCAAGTGTGGCTGTTCTACTATATATACTGATATTCACATCAGAAAAAGGTATATACGAACTGCCTTTGAATATTCACATATGGCGCTCTTTAATAAACAAGCATTCAATATGCTCTATTCGATACAGGCGTACACTATTGTTTGTCATGTCGATATTATATAATTATTTTGGTTAGCGCTTAATTCTTGTCAAGAAATCTGTCAATTTCAATCCAGTTGTATAAAAACAAAAATATGTTCCACTATTCAAGTGCACAGTTTCAGTGACGCAACAAGTCGTAAATAACAACGTTGCCCAGCCAACCAATCGTTTACACACGTCCACTTTGTCTAAGGGAAACTAAACAGTGATATACATATTTTGCATCTAAGTTTTGTTTTCAATGTACTAGAACATATTGTACTTAGAAACTGACACTGTGGTGTCATATTGAATCACATAACAAATCTAATGTAGCACAATCAGCTTTCAAACAGTTTCATTCCATATTTACTGCTCTCTTAAAAGTACACAGTGGTGTTACTTTAATACAGACAAACTTAACGTAACTGCACTTACCTTGCTTGATCTGTCTGCCGCTTTTGATACTATTGATAATAAAATACTCATTAAATGTAGTACAATCAGCTTTCAAACAGTTTCATTCCAAAACTGGTACAGCTGTTCTTGCTAGCAGAACACCAGACTATTGCAAGTCCCCTTTTCACAATATTGCTCTGAAGGACATCTGGAAACGTCAACGTGTAAAACTTGTTTTCCAATAGTAGTTACACGATCTCATCTTTTTTCTCAAACAGTGCCACTTCCAAGACAATGTCCGAAATCGCATTATTTGTAAGATATGCACTGTTACCTAGGAAACACTTTCATCCAAGCAACCAGCATATTTCCAATCTACTTTTCGTTCCCATTGTTAAGACAAATGTCGGAACGGGACCATCATCAGCTGCTACACCGACTCTTTGGAATTTCTATAGACAATGTCAACGTAAAGGGAAACAAAAGTCATGGTTTGGGGACCTATGCACCTATAACAGTTTCCAATGCATAGCCATTTGCAACTAGAGTTAACAATATCACGTCCGTGGTTTTCTCAGAACACACTGTTGAGCACACTACCATCTCGTACGAAGATGACATCTGGCAAGGACGGATACCATCTGACGCGAGAATAACGAAAGAACTTTACCGTTCTTAGAAAAACATCCTCTTTGGGCAGCTAAACAGTCGCAGCTTATCTTCCACTGATGCCAAGGAAGAACTCGACAAACACATGAACGATTTTGACAGTGTGTTCAAGAATACAGACAAGTCCACCTACAGGTAGACCCAGATACCAAAACTAAAAGGATAGGTAGATGCACAATGGGACCCCTAACAATCATGTCATATCATGCTATTCCCTGACACATGTTACTGATAAAAAGACGTTGAAGAGATTTACGAAAGCCTCAACCAGACAGTATTACACATCCCTCCACATGGCTGTCTTTTAATCAGAGGTAATTTCAAAGCTCACGTCTCAAATGGTTTTCCATACTGGAAACGATATGTTCCTTCTTGATTTCGTGCATTAGCGCAACCTTCTGATGAACAACATTCTCTTCCGAAAACCAAAATCAGGACTGGACTTTCCGAGCACCGAATAAATATAAATCTCAAATAGATTTCAGTTTGTGCCGGAAAAGTCGTGAATTTTCAAGCACACTCCTCTTCCGACTCAATTGGCTCTGATCGCAAGATTAGTGTGTGCAAAGCGTGATAACAAACAAGAACCCAATTTGGTCCAGATTTAACTGGGCTGCAATCACAACGAATCACGATGTAGACTCTCGCATTAAAAATCAGATTTCAACTGACAGGAAAGCATTGGAAATCAACCAAACCAACCCGTAAAAGAACTATGCTGATAATTATATGCAACGAAGAAGGTTCGTCCATCCTAACACATCGAGAAGCTTTCAAGACTGGTGTTCGCCATACGAGTGAAATAAATGCAGTACGTAAGATTGTAATTAGTGCAGAACCTGAGACAGTATCCACAGTGCAATGTACACAGCGCACTGCGTGTGATGAAACGTAGGAGAAGCATTATAATGACATCCTTGGAGCAATTGACAGTTGCGAGTGGACTAATGCTCTCAATGATGCCTTTCGGGAAAGAAATCATTAACCATCTTTATACAAGGGGACGGTCATTTGGTTGCTTGAACCACTTACTTCAAACAACTGCTCTCTTCATATATGAGCGCATCTAACCATTCAGTTGATCCGATGTATGCCAACCCCAACAGTTATACAGACACATTCTCCTCAGCAGAATTCAATATTGCCATTAATCAAATGAAATTTTGCAACGCTCCGGGACTAGATGACATTCCCACTGAAATGTGGCGATTACCCAGGTAAAGGAAAAATGTATTGACATTCTGCAAAAAAGCATACTTAAGGAATAAACCACCGGAATGGGGGTCTCGGTTATCGTACCAACACTAAAGAAAGGAGACCTGACACTTCCTCTAGAAAAGAGTTTACGCCTAAACCAGAACGGATGAAGACCCCATGCGATCTACATCTTCGCAGATTCTTGCTCTATGACGCATAATTGAGGAAATAATAAACCACCAGAAAGAGGCTGCCATTATTTTCATCGCCTTCAATAAATCCTAAGAAACATACTTTTCCGGATTCTTCATGCGTATGGCATCCCAAAGAAGATCACCAAAGCCATACAGAAATGAATGTAGGCACATATGTAGTCGTAGTAACTCAGGAGAAACCACATCATTCAAGATCAAAGCAGAAGGTCTCCAATGAGACCCTCTCGATTCATACCTATTCATCATATTGGACTTCGCTCTAATAACTGCGATTGATGACAGAGAGGACTAACTCTCACCGAACGCCGAAGCACCGACGTCCAGGTTGCCATCTCTCCGATCTAGACTATGCTAATAACATCGCTCCATTCGCTGACACGATACTGCTAATGATAGTGTACACTTGTCAGACGGGAGTCAAATTGCGAAAGTAGATAATTGTTTATATATCGGGTCCTACATACATCCACAACTTGACATCCAGTGTAGAAAAGCCCAGGCATGGGCAGCAGTTAATGCTTTTGACAAAAACATTTTTGCTGCACTCTGCAATAATTTCTAAAAGGCTGTACACAAATGTGTTTTAAAGCTGTATTGAGAGTAACAACAGAGATGGCTTATCTGACTGCAGTAGGCAGGGGGTTCCACAGTATCGGCTCATCTACAAATAGGTTGCGGCGATCACATTAGTCAAGATGGAATCGCTTGATATTCAACAAAGTCTTGTCGGCGGAACTGAAAGATCGTGTCATTGTATAATGTGCTAATGTTATCGGTGTTACTGGACGGAAACTGGTGAATTTTTTTACAATATTGCATTACAACTGTTTTTTAAATTAACAAAGTTTCTGGACCACTGTGTTGACAATGACATTCCACTGTCTGCTCAACGTCATCAGACTTCTTTAACTTTATTTATTCAGGTATGTAATAAAGCTAGTACCGTAAAGCAGAATTCAATACCGTTAACTAAACTACATTCGGTGACATATAACAGCTTGAATGTAACGTTTTTTTTACAGAGACACGCTTGTTAAAGTGAAATGATGTCGTGTGGAGTGAGGAGGACATAGACATTAACTGCACTCCCCCCAAAGGAACTGGTCTCTGGGAAACCAACAATTCCCTTGGGCGCCTGAATCATTGGGAGGGTGAGGATGTCTAGTGTTTGGGGGTAAGCACGCAAGTAGCAGTGCGTATCAGTGCCATAAAAGAACTCCCAATGGTTAATCTACACGTGAACGTACGTATACATCCACCTTTGATTTACTATTAGTTATGCAGGCCTACATTCTACTTGTGAACAACGAATCAGTGCAAACACAGTCCAAATAATATTAAACAGACGAATGTCGCGCGTCTGTCTCAAGACGAAAGTAGTTTTAGTGGGTGTACAGACCAGCATTAAGCATGTCAAGCAGGTGAGGGGATTTCAAAGGGTCCAATAATAAGGTGATGTACTTTATAGACAGACACATACGTTGCCATATCATACGGGCCTGTCCATAATTTCTTGGTTCGTCACAACAAAACATGCAGCGATCTTCGATAATAAAAAATTTCGAGAGAAAGTAACTACCCTTTTTCATGATGTGGCCAACAACTGTTGCATGCTGGATATATTATCCTTATTATGTCTTATTTGTTACCATGTCCGGTATTGGAACAAACGCAGCTATCTAAGCAAACTTATATTCAAACCAATTGTGTTGTTGGTGAACATACATTACCTTCGACGCACCTGCCACGGGAAACACATCATGATCGTTGTATCAATGAAGGGCCACAGTTCCTCTCTTCTGTTCGACGACCCGATCTACGTGTCGTTGACATCACGTGATATTTCCACTATCGACGACACAGCGGAGTTGGTCCATGCAAAAGGTATAGCTAACCACTGAAACATAAAAACGGTGTAAGTAAACAAGAAATACTATTTCCTCAAATGAAAATAATTCGTTGTACGTAACGTTTAATGTTAATGTTCATTGTTACAAAGGGATCATGCAAATAATAAATATTATATATAACGTATTAATGCAAATATTACTTAACAGCAAGCTATGACCTAAGAGAGGTAAAAAAGGCTGCTTATTTTGATCTCCGACAGAAGACGTGTGATTTCACACCTTTAAGAGACAATGTTTGTATTAATATTAAGCCCTTATGTATTTCGGTATAATAACCCAAACAACTGCATGTTAACGGTTATGACATGAGGGTCAATATGGTAGTGAGTTTATAGGCATAGACAGCGAGCTTTGTGAGTGTTCATGACAAGGTATACATTTTACAATTTTTTTCTTGATATATTCCTCCCCAAGCCGACAAAGCAGACACACAGCTTTTAATATCTCATCCGGAAGACACACATTGCCAACTTCCGATACGTATATACCTGTTTGATTATTCACCTGGCTGTTCTCAGTTGTTTTGTTCTTTCACCGAAAAGAATTTACAAATCAGTACATGCATTTCACGCAATACAGGAATGGGGAAGATTTAGCAAATGCCCGATCGACAGTGGCTTACTTCGGGGGAGGCCAATGTGCCGCCCCCCCCCATTTGGCTTATTATGTTTTCCCCATATGTTTTCGGTGTGGTAGTATGGGCGACTAGGCTTGCCACCCTTGACCTCACCCTTTGTGAGATCCTAGATACGCCACTGGTGAAACTTACAGAGGGTGTCGTTGCTCAACCCCGTTGCCTAAATCTATGAATCGGTACTAGAGAGAAGGTTGAGAGTTATAGTAAAGGGAACCTAATATGGTTTCAGAAGTGGCAAAGATCTACAGAAAACCTTTGACCGTGTACCAAGAGCGAAACTATGGAAACTGATGGACATATATGATGTATAATCAAATCTGAGACAAACAATTATCAGCATCTATACAACCTGTCAAAGTAGAGTTGTGGTGAGGGCCAATGGTTTGATACCATCGCAGGAGTAAGACAAGGAAATGTACTTCCGCCTCTTATTCATGTTGGGTATGGATTTGGTTATTCGGGAAGTAGCAACAAATCAAGAAGAACATAACAGTTCATACTAGTGTATGCTTGTGATGTTGCACAAACAGCAACACCTCAGGCAGAACTTGAAGAAATCACATTGAACCTGTAGGGACTGGAAGTCGTGATGATTGCAAGAGTGCACCATAATTTAAACATAATAATCGGTGAAAACATACATACAAACTTACAGTTGCGGGATTATAATAAGATTGAGTAGTATTTCTGTGAGTAGATGCCCTACAACCGTTGAAATACCAAACAGTTTGCTTATATGTGACCGACGTTAACACATTCAATGCAGTCACTTCTATCACTTGGTCTGTTTTCGTGCAGGAATTATTGTGAAAAGTAAAAACTCCAACCAAGTGTTGACAAGATAGCTGCTGAATATAATACTTCCCCGATTAATGTCGGAATGTAGAGCAATGCAGCCATCAGGCGGCCGTAGCGCTGCACAAATTGTAGTTAGACTCATCGTGGCGTAGTTAGGACTCACGCATCTTCTTTGCGAACACCAGACCGCCTGCAGCAATTGTCATATCCATATTGTGACGTCACAATCCTATTTCTGAGCGTGACCTACGCATATGCTCAAAGAGTAAGCAGTGGATGCTTAAACCAGATGAGACCTTGGACCGATGTGAACAAAACCTCTGCCGTTCCGTTGATAAAACAACAAGTTCACCTTGTTTAAAACAATATTTTATGTACACAAACACAAACACACACACACACACACACACACACACACACACACACACACACACACACACACACANTATATATATATATATATAAATGCATACATACATACAGACAAATATACACACGCGCACGCACGCACGCACGCACGCATGCACGCACGCACGCACTGACACTGATATTCTACGACAAAAGTGAATAAGATATATCGTATTAAATGCCTCTCATGAAACAGTCGCATCAATTGGAATGAATACGAAAACTGTAACCCTAATCATAGCAATAACCCAAACCTTATGTAACATTTACCTCGTTACGTCTAAAACTATAGGTTAGTTTTAATTGAAAATGTTTACATTTCCAAATCTTTATGCAAGTATCTAAATATACAAATACTTTCATTGTGATTACGTGCAAATGCAGTTACAAGTAAAATATTGTGAAGTAAAATGTATGACACCCAATGTCTAGCTGGAAATAAAACTAACTACGGCATTGTCATCTATCCAGTTGAACACTCTCAGATTATATGTCTGCTTTCAATAATGAAACTTTGCAACTTCTTTCAAAATTCTTGTGACTTGACAATCATAAAAAAATATATCAACTTAATTAATATATGATTTAATTACATTTTATTATAAGTTGATTAATAATACTGTAAGGAATATCGTGGGGGAGGTGGCAACTAACGACACACAGAGTATTAGAGTACACATATTATTAGCGTGCAAGGGTGCTGTGGTAATTGATCTGATCTCCAGATTCAGAATGTGATGATAGTGACACGGCACGGATAGAAGCAGCTATTACCAGGGGTACTCCAGACTAGCTGATATCTGACTCGTTACTCTTCACAACGGTGCATGTTCGTGGAAGCATCATCCCAAGAACCCATCTTCCATCACTGATCGGACTATCGATGATAACTGGATGACGACTGGAGGAATTTATTCAAGACCATCTCAGACACACTCCAGGGGATAGGTCATTGCATTAGGCTAAAGTGTCTTATACTTTTCATTGAATGTTATGTTATTACAGTAATAATAATAAACCTGCAAACTGATTTTGACTTGTCATGGAAGAAAAGGGCAGATATCCAGGGGGAGGACACATATCGGTAGGAGACATATGTCTGGGGGGTCATTGAGTGCAACCCGTTTATATAAATTGTGGTATCTTTAATATTTCATCAAATTTACTGTAAACGTTGAGTCGTCAACATCCTGAATTAATACAAAGGACAAACCCTTCAACAACATGCAACAGCACTGAACAGGTGGCCAGTGACCTATTACATTGAGAAACTTGTTGGTTGAACATTAGACTTGGATAAACAAGGGGTTGCATTCAAGTGGGACAGGCTTCCTCTCCCACCCAAAGGGAATTAGCAAGCAGGTGCCCTTAATTGGCAAACTCTGTAAATAAACCTTGTCCTCTGTCCAAATGAGATAAAGCCTGAATGGTATGACTTTGGATTTTACTGTATGTTGCAGTAATTTGTGTATATGTATATATATATATATATATATATATATATAAAT
>SDWI01000362.1:307407-319135 GCA_009193005.1 Lamellibrachia luymesi | reverse complement strand
ATATATATATATATATCCTTGCCAGTGTTGTCTTGAAGCGCTAATCTGCAACGGGAGCCGGGCGAGCCGCACGAACACAATCGTAATATCAGACGCAAGAGGTAGTCATTAGCGCGCGCTGTCGGCCACAATCATCTCTTATTCCAGACGAGTAAGACGGCTCGGCTTTGGACACTTCATATCTCACTGTTTACTGCATCGAGAGCACCTGGTATCGATAAATGCAAGTGTCCTGTCAAGTGGCCGCCATCAAAACACAGTCTCATGACCATTTACGAGTTGTCCGAGCCGATACAGTGTTAACGGCTTATCGCGTCCACACAGAGCTAGCTCGACCTGGCACATTCCGCCATGTTAGACGAGCGAGGCATTTTACACAGACGACCAGTGCGTGCTTCAACAACACGTTTATGAAAAAAGTATACACATAAGTGTTGGTCAGTAGATACATTCATTTACACATAGTGTACATGTATACCTGCATGCATATTTCATACGTGCATACATGCATACATACATAAATGCATACGTGAATGACTACATACATGCATGCATACATACATACATGCATGCATACATTCACACATACATCCATACATACATACGTACACACGTGCATACGTGCATGCATACATACATACATACATACATACATACATACATACATACATACATACATACATACATACATACATACTTACATACTTACATACATACATACATACATACATACATACATACATACGTACACACGTGCACACGTGCATGCATACATACATACATACATACATACATACATACATACATACATACATACATACATACATACATACATACATGAATACACGTACACACACGCATGCACATGCACATGCACATGCACATGCACATGCACATGCACATGCACATGCACATGCACATGCACATACACATACACATACACATACACATACACATACATACATACATGTGTACATACACAAATGTATTATCCTAGTATCTGCCTAATANGCATTGTGTGCGTGCGTGCGTGCGTGTGCGTGTGCGCGTGCGTGCGTGCGTGCGTGCGTGCGTGCGTGCGTGCGTGCGTGCGTGCGTTTGTTCGCTCTCTCTCCATGCAAGAAGGATATTGTTGGCCGCCAAGGTCGTGAGCTATAACCAAGTAATTATTATTGGAAGCTCTCCTGGTCGACATGCGTTTTACGAACTGCGGCGTGGGATGACAACATATGCACAGCCTTGTTCTGCTGCTGTTCCCGAGCTCTTGGTTTGTTTGCAATAACACATTACCACACGCGTTTTACGCAAAGTAGTCACGTGGTCCTGGATGATATGGATGTGATACACATGGCACACATGTAGATCTGTTTGACTGTGTGTGAGACACATGTGTCACGCGACGTAGACGCGTAGGCCCCATAAGCCACGACTGTGACACATGTGTCAGTGTAGAAAGGAGAGGATCCAATACCACATATTACTTTCATCCGGAACTTTCTACCCTAGTGCTTAGAGCTGCAGATCACCAATCAGGCTCCTGTGTCACCTCAAAACACACGGCCGATCTTTGGCAGGTGTCGTCCTCGTTCCGACGGACTGCCGATGATATGTCACGTGACGTAGAGAAATGGATCCAGCAAGATGTGCCTTTTGCTGGAGATTCACCGTTGTGGCAGACTGACGCGCTGACGCTTCATAAAATTATGCAACTGTTGCAGAGCAGCGCGTCGTGTATCGACGCAGGCCTGTGTCCGGCGTCAATCGAGTGCACCATCTTCATGAGTTCTTGAAAGCCACGCACGACATGCCAGTTGCACTTAGCCGAGCACTCGACGTAGCCACACTTCCACTGTTTCTTTACGATGTTCGCCACTTCGCGCCTTGTCGGCAAGTTCCGGCGATCTTCGGCAATAGAAGATGTCGACAGCAACGCCACTTGCTGCTGCGACGATTGCTGTTGCTGCTGCTGCAACAGCATCTTTTGCTGCTGCTGTAGCAGGTCCTGCTTGTTTCCCATCACGAACATCGGGATGTCCTGTGGATGTCCGCCCCGACTCGCCAGAATCTGCTCGCGCATGTTGCGTACAAACCGGAAGCTGTCATCGTCCATGACGTCATAGACGAGAAGGTAGGCGTTTGCCGAACGCAGGCCGTAGCCGCGGAAGTCGCTCCACTCGTAGAGAGACGTCGCCGGGAAGTAGGCGACCGGGGGACAGTCGATGATCCTCACCTCGTACACGTGCTCGTCAATTATGAAAGAAGGGCGATAGCAACGACACCTGGTGGTCGGCCGGTACTCGTCCGTGAACTCGTGAGTCACGAGCTGTTCTATGATGGCCGTCTTGCCCACACCGGGGGCCCCCAGCACGGCGATCCGCAACTTAAACACAACAGAAACAAAACGTTAACCTCTAAAGTCATGTTATACAAGCTGTGGAGCTCCTGGCCGAAATCTGAGTTCATGGCTCGGATTCCCTTCTACGGATGTTATTTTCCTTTCTGATTTATTTTTCTAAACAAGTGTATAATATTGTTATGACTTTCATTGAATACTGGTGACTCTTTTTCTGTTTGTGTTCACCGATGGCTGATAGGGTTTAGCTACAAGACAGAGGTTTTTTTTATTTATGTTTCTAGTGTTCTCTATATCGTCTTATCAACAATAATGATGCTTTTAGAAAAAGTATTATAACTACGATGTTTACGTATGCAGTGCGAATTATTATGTTGTATTGATTAGTGATAAAGATCAACAACACCACTGCCTCACACACGGCAGGCACACGCTCGCACGCACGTACTCATAAATACACACACACACACACACACACACACACACACACACACACACACACACACACACACACACACACACACACACACACACACCTGTTGAACTTCGATTTCGTCTGTTGGTGACGTGACGGTCGTCGTGGCGTTGTTCATGATGTCGATGATGTTACTGAGGGTAACGTTTGACAAGATGACAGCGCAAGACGTCGGCGGTAAGGACGCCGAAAACATCGCTTGTAACCTGAGCGCGGTCCGTGCCTTTGAAGTCACATCATCCCGACGCTGGCAAACCTGTAAATATGACCACACCCTATTAACTACGTCTCACCGCATGCTAACCTTGATCAAAGGTGGACCATAATCCCCGCTTGGTGTACACAAACTAATCATAACAATAATATGCATTAGCATCATTAAAACAACTTTATTTAATTCGTACCGAAGACTATGATAGGTATCATTATCACGTTGTAGTTATTTGTTCGCTACAAATTATATAAAACAATTGTGCGTCACTATTATTCTCTGAGTTACATAACCTGTTTCAAAGGTCCACATAGCTTCCTTCGTAATATTTCCAACCTAGGGGAAATTTTTTATTATTTAAATGTAAGAGCCATCTCTCTATGTGCTATATGACACGCCTACAAAATATCATCCCTATACATGCGAAACTAACGGAGATATGTTGGACCAAACACACAGATAAACAGACGAATAGACAGACATACAGACAGACAGAGTCATAAACTACGTTATATAAAAGACAGACATTAATCGTTCGACAAGAGCACGCAAACGACACACAGAGAACGTCTACAGCGGGTCAGTTATAGAAACCATAACGTCGTGATGTTCGACGAATGGCGACTGAATGGTTGCACGACCTTTGTTGACGTAGACATAATCAAAATGCATCGACAATAAAATGCTGACGCGGGATTATTTTGTCATTGCGTGTTTTAGTTAACATTAAACGATGCCGTCGTTGCAAGGGACGAGATAACGATCGTGATTTCTGACACTGACAGCATCTAGAACGCCTGGGTAGCGACAGGATGTGGTGACGCATTGGTGTTAACGCTTGTGCAGCGGTCGTATTAACGAACTTTAGTTCCATCGACTATGCATGTTTTACCACATTCAACTGTCAGATGATACTGCAAACGAAATCAGTGTGTGTGCGATGTCGCTATGCCCACGTTAAACACGATCTAATGATAATTTATCGATCAATATCTTGCAAACTGCTACCTCACAGCCGTCCCTATCCCTTGTTATTTCCATTATATAGGTCAATGTATCACCAGACTTTCAATGCACTTCGTAGCATTTAGACAGGGGCGGATCTAGGCTTGTTGGCATTGAGTCGTAGTCGTATGTCATTCTACTTACGAACCGGGGGGGGGGGGGGGGGGGCGACACATGTGTCGTTCTACTTCCATAAGGGTTAATATTAGCCTTCATGACCTAGGGGGTCTTGAGACCCCTAAGACCCTCTGGATCCGCGGTGTCTATGTGGTGATGTATATGCTTTCTGCCCATACAAACGGAATGTTTTCTAAAGCAGCACAAAAGCATCATGCTTAAACAGCGTTTCTAGACATATTAGGTTTCCATATGTTGTCTAGCTCGTTCTGTGCATCCAACGCTTATTCACAGCGTTCAGCTACGACGTTACACATAACGATAAATTATACAGGAAACCCATTAGGCTTAACAATAGAAAGTATGCCTTCTCGCAACGCATCTTCCATGACTGGAACAACCTTATTCACAGCGTTCAGCTACGACGTTACACATAACGATAAATTATACAGGAAACCCATTAGGCTTAACAATAGAAAGTATGCCTTCTCGCAACGCATCTTCCATGACTGGAACAACCTTACACAGTCAACAGTCGAAGCAGAAAACACAATTGCAAAACTTATTTAGTTAGATGGGCATATTACAAATAAAAAAAAAATACGATTTACTTACACAAGCCACGTTCAAATAACACTAAATTATGACAAATAAATGATGAAATTGCAGAGTTCAAACGCCTTGTTTAGAACCGGAAGGTCCAAGCAAGTGACTTTACAATCAATGGTTATTAAGACGATGAAGATAAGCATAGTTGTCGTCATTGTTTAATACGCAGTAGCGGTATGGTGGTTACCGTTGTCATTTTGTTAACCCACTCAGCACATCTGACTCAGACACTTAGTAATATAATTACAAGTGCGCGACACCGACTGAAAGGCTTATTGTATTTCTGAGCCGCATACGGCAGGATTGGTGCTTTGGCTTGCACTGCCAGATTGCACCTGCCACGTCGGCCATTTCCGACCCCACTCTTTAGGTCGTGTAAACTGTAATCTCCTACGCTACCTCACTCCCTCTTTTATTCCATATAACAAATTAGTAACTCAGATATATGCTAAGTGTATCCGTGAAATGCAATCAGTGAAGTTAAACATGAAGAACATTATATACGGCGCAAAGAGCAACGACTTTTTGAAAGGCGCCTAATGAAATTTACAATTTGATTTGATAAAGAGCCTGATCCAAATGCGAGGTTTTTTTTCCTATTACCTATCCTATTTTGTCCGTGAGGGGTTTTGTCCGTGAGTGAGGGGTTATGTCCTTGAGGGTTGTGTCCGTACCCCAGTCAATCGACCGTAACTCACACACGCTAAGGCTAGCTAAAATACATGTGACCCTTGTCGCAGTCGACGTTGTCCAACCAACACAAAGCCGTTGGTTCCAGTTGCCGTAGACGTGGTCGATAGAGCACTCAATTTAAATGTCCTTCCTCGAGTAATATTTCGTTTGTTTCGTTTTTAAATCATTTCGCAAAACGTGAACCATATGGTATCCATGGCGACATGCTAGTTATGCAAATGTGTTATTTAGTTTCGATGAAATCATTGGACAAATTGTTCGTTTATTTTTTACTGAATCCGATCAAACTTCGGCGACAAAGAGCAACAGCGGTCCTGGCATTATAGACCCTGTTCTACGACGTACTGCTATTCTGTTTCGATGATTTTAACAAATTACGAATTCCTTTATTAAGCCGACAGCACATATTGCTCAGACTATTCACGTACTACGCTTGTGAACACTAATGAACCTAATCAGCTATGGTCCTAATGAATTGAGGATGGAGTTTTAACAGTCAATAACGACAATGACAAATACGCCAACTTTCTCCAGTACACTGCATGGGTTCTGGACAACTCTGCTCACGTGCACGGCTTCTCTATAAATCTATATCGTACAGTAGGTCGTGGACATCACAATCGAATTCCGCCGAAAAGAAAGTGAATCAGCGAAACGATCTGATCTCCTACGCGGCCGTGGCGAGGCTAACGCGGAGACCTGATTGAAGGCGCTGTTCGCTAACACGATCACTCGAGAGAAAGCAATCTTCAAGCACCGGCAACGACATTAAGGAAACAGGAAAGATGACCGTCGTCCATGAATTGGCTCAACACCCAATGTCCACGTTGGTATTGTTATAGCTGCTCTAGCCGTACTACTATTGTTGTAGCTGAAACGACTACTGTAGTTACTAATACGGTTGCTGTAGCTACTACGACGGTTTTGAGCAGTTACAACAGTTCTTCAAGCAACAGAGGTTGTTGTATCTACCATGGCAGGCATCACTTCTACTTGACATTGTTTAAATTGATGTAGCTACTACGGCTGTTGCGACCGCAACGGCTTATTCTAGCTGCTAATCTTGTTCTAGGCACTACGCCAGTTGCAGTTGCTACAACTTGTTTGGTTATTATGTCAGATATAGCGCAGACAACAACATTATTAGCGCAGACAACAACATTTACTATTGTAGCTACTACTAAGTTCTGCATTGTTCTTCTTCGATGACCGAAATACGTCACAAACTCAAATACGGGTTTATTTGGCGGCTATTGGTGTATCTGTCCATTGTGATTCAGCGGCCTTATGGCAAGTTGCGCGGAAAAAAACTAGGTGGAGCTGTGGTTGCGGGTTAACCTTTGAATCAACGGCGTGCCGCCTGCTATCGCCGGTGCACTGTAGCGGCGTCTGCTGTCGTGGCTGTTTCTCTCGTTGCTACTTCCGTTGTTATGCCGATGATGTCGATGCTGACGGACAAGTCGAATGTCTTTGTTGCAATGAGTGCCATATAAATGCACCGCTTCAGACTGAAGTGAAACACATTCGTACTGATACCGTCGTATACAAATATTGGATAAAATCGTCGTTTTGGAGCGAACCAGCATATACTGATCGTAATGCGGCTACTAATAAAACACAACACCCACATATATGCATACATACGTACATACGTACATACGTACATGCATACATGCCTACATGCCTACATGCGTACGCACGTACGTACATACGCGGATGATTGACGCCAACTACGTAAATCGTGATAATCGTAAAATGGTTTCCACTTCCCGAGGAATTCCGAAAAGTGTATGCGTACGAACTATGCCCATAGCCCCCCCCCCCACACCACGAGCTGCCTACAAGATATCATCACCTATGACAAAAACTGGCGAAGGTGTAAGGTAACAAACAAACAAACAAAAACACAAACAGAAAAACACAAACATAGCCATAAAATGTTTTATATTTTATAAATATATTGTTACTTATTGTGACTGTAAGTATTCCAGTGAAGGGATACAAAACACGTTCTCTAATATTGTTGGTATTATTGTTTTGTCTGTCCGGGCCACACACACACACACACACACACACACACACACACACACACACACACACACACACACACACAGAAATGGAGAGACGAACACACTGGCGGACGGATAGGACGTCTTTTAACACGGCACATTTCCCTGGACCATTTAATCGCAAGCACTGGCGCGTGTTTTATTATCTCCCTGGCGGGGCACCTATTACATAAAGGTCTTCATTCGATTCTCCGACTTGTATCGGACACATCACATGCATCATAAAACATGAAAATCAATATCATGTGTTTCCTACGCCGAAACAATTAACTTTTGTGAATGTGTGATAATCTCTCTTTCTTTCAGCAAGATTTAAATTGAAAAGCAATGACCTATCAATTTATAATTATTTCTTTTAATATATGAATGATTATGTAACATTAACGTCATGAATAGGCTTGTGGATGTGTAGTCCGAATAAAAATATACTAATAATAATGACACTGTGCTTTGCTATTCCTAATTCCAACCAAAATACGACAGAACCGAAACTTAACGACAAATTTAAGCCTTTAATGATAACCAGTTAAGGCAAAATATGACCACAAATGTAAAGTATTTGACATATTAATGTTGACATTAAGCTTGCAACGCATCTATACTGAGCTCGCTGTCACAGGTTTCGAAGCTTTGGCAATTTCGTTGATCCTAAGTTGTCACTATTCACTAAGCTGTATTAATGAGTACCTGTCCACAGACAGAGATGGACATCTGAGCGAACAGTCTTCGCGCAGTTATTGCAGCATGGCTGAATGCTTCCCAGATAAGTCGAAATGGAGTTGGAATGAGTTGAAATGTCTGCTAGGGGTGAAGTGTAAAGCGCTCAAAGCCTGGTACGCGCAATATAAGAACGTACCTTTAATGACTGCAATTTCACCGCCACCGGTCTTGAACGTATACGTATACACAGCCTCATAATGAGTACCGTATGCTCACCTATGCATACTGCCCTTCAGTCCGCATGTTCTTAGTTTTGCTATTAGAAATTCGTTTCTTACAACACTATATTGTGAATGGTGCTAGTCAAATGGTTGTCTATAATAATATTTCGACTGCAGGCTTATGAATACATTTTAAGTTGTAGCATCATTAACAGTTATGTAAAATATATGTCTAGACTATGGAAGTACCGGGTTAAATATTTATATATCCACCTTCTCGTTGACCACCGTGTCATTTTTCGGTGTAGCTATAGTCAACACACGTTTGTGTGATCATAATGTATTTGCCTACTGCACATGGACCGTGAACAAAATATTTAACTGTTTGACATACCTTCAGTCGATGACTGCGTCTCAATGGCGCTCTGCTTGCAAGGCGTCTTTCCGTCCCCAGTTGTCAACAAGACTGATGGCCCTCTGCTCACGCTATCGATTGTCACGCTTGTCATGAACTATCATTGTTGCGTAATTATCATTCTGCATTGGTGCGGCACATTAACTGCACTCGTAAATATTCATAGCCGCGCGGCAATCAGCGCGTAGCGTGAATATGAGTGCGTTTATGTGCTAGCCAACGTTTGACGAATACATGAACAAGCGCTGCTCGAAAACCAATGCTCATTACCGACGTTGCAACGTCTACTTATCGTCCACTGAATCGAAGCACCAGATTGTTATAAATATTTCAGCCAGTAGATCGCTGTAAGTCGATTAGGTGTTATAGACGTTACTGCAGAGATATAATATACACCGCCTGTGTTCATTATGTGGAGTGGTCAATACAGTGCATCGACTGGCTTGCAACCAGGTGATCACTATTTACACGGTTAGATCGAAAAAAAAACGAGTAAAGGACACAACATGTGGTACCGTGTCTTGTTGGGCTACACGTCAGCGTAAACAACCCATACCATAGCCTATTCGTGAACATTAACATATTCTTTATATGCCGACACTGTCAAATATGCTGGCGAGTTCTCTGGGTATCTCAACATTTTGTATCAACTCTACTTTCGATCACCCGGTATATTCTAACACTGTCAATTCTGCTGGCGATTACACGGTGTATCCAAACACTGTCAACTCCACTGGCGATTGCACGGTGTGTCTCAACACTGTCACATTTGCTGGCGATCACACGGGATGTGCCACTACCCGGCGTCACGTTCACATACCACTGTTGTTTAAATTTCAGAAGTCAGTATGACGCTCTAATTCATCCTCGTATGGACATCGCAAATCCATGAACGCAAAATCGCGTCCGCTTACAACAAGCACCGCCAACTGACCGGTTGCGCCGTAGAGAAAAATCGTCGAACCAGGCTGATTCACAACACGCATAGCAGCCACCTGGCCAGACACGTAGCGCTGTCAGCAGTCGTAAGTGTATAAATGTCGTCATCGCACTCGCATAAATGCATTGCGACTGGCGACTAAATTAGACAACTCTCCCGCGGGGCAAATAACAGGTGCAATTGCCAACGCGTGAATACGCGGCGTTAACCGACGGATCTCTCTCGTCGCGTGCGTCTCTCCTGGATGTCCTGGTCGCGTCAGCGCTAACACGATCTCGTGTCAATGAGTGTCATTATCAATGTCACTATCCGACGTGTTGTCATTCGTCGACACGTTTACCGAACCGATGTATGTTTGCGCGAAGTACATCCGGAAGCTTCGGCCGGCTGAAATGTTCACGGACTTCGATGGCCGTCTGTATAAGTCTTCATTACTCGGCCGGCTCGCGTTGCGTTTCCCCGGCGTCCGGTGGCACACTAAGAACATCCACCACCTCCACCGCCACAGTAGTCTCCGCGGTGATGAATATCGAACGCACTTTTAAGAAGGCTCTACGCACAGATTCGACAGTGATACGTCCTTGACTTGATGTGTCGGCGCGGGAGGCTTTTAAGAGGCGTTCGCTACTCGACGGCGTTGGTTTTGTTCGCGGCGGCCGCGCCGGAAATAGCGGATGTACCGGCGGTAGCAAATGATTGGCGTGTCGGCGGAAGATGACTTCAAAGAACCGGAGAGTGTGTTGTGTCGTCGCCGCGTGGGTCGGTCTGCATCAATGATGCTTCAGTTGGCGAGAATCCGGACTGATTAATGTTTCAAACGTCGACCTTAGCCCGTCAGTTCGCTAAATCAAAATATATGTTGTCGTTTCGTTTAGAGGGGTGATGACGATTAGTGGTTATATTGCACCACTGCTTCCACTGGTGGCCACTACAACCTTTTCCCTCCACATCCTCCTCTGCCTTTCGTTAATCCCTCTTAACCCTGTCTTCCCATATTTTTTTTTCTTTTGCAATCTATTATATTACTCTCGTTTGTTTTTAACTGTTTTTAGTAGTACGATTGTGATATGTAATGTTTAGTTCCGTGTGTTTTTGGGTGCATGCGTGTATGTTTGTGCTAACGCCACAACACTACCAATTCCTTTTACTTGTTACTTGGTAATAAAACGTATCTTTATCTTTTTTATCTTTATATTATTTGTCGCCATGACATTAGCATATTCGGTGACATAGTTTTTCGCAGTAGTTACTTGGATACATCCCTAATGTTGATTACAACTGAAACTGCTGATTCATCGCAAGCAAACGAAACATCTATGGCGTTAGCCCAACACAAATCGTGAATAGTTCGTGGTCTTGTCTGCATAAAATTGCCTAGTATTTTTTTATCTCCATCTGTAAATCTTCTAGCGTGTTATGCAGCAGAAGTAGTATAAATATATCCTCCAGCTGCAAACGTTTCGAAGCTTTTGCAACAGTTCACTCAGCTGTAAGTGGTGGACATGTGAACGAATAATCTTCGCGCAGTAACTGCAGCGTGGTTGAATGCTTCCAAGAGTTCATATTGGAATAAACAGGCGAAGTGTAAAGCCTTTGAACAGTCCCGAGGACTGGATACCGCGCTATGTAAGAAGTCACTTTTACCCTTAACCTCAGCCAAAGTCATTGTCTCCCTTGGGGCTTTCATTGATCTGAGAGTACATGATCCTAATTCTTTGATGTTGTTACCGCACTTTATATTTAGGATAGTTAACCTTGTTAAGTTGTTATTTAATACTTTGTATTGAATGACATATTTCTAGATGTTTGTACCGAAGTTTGTGAGCATCAAGACTTCTCAGCCGATCCACAAGGCAACGTCTCCTATATATTTTAAATTTTAAACACCTTGTATATATATATATATATATATATATACATACACACACACAAGATCGGAAGTACGAGTTGAAACTCGTAG
>SDWI01000362.1:187520-296236 GCA_009193005.1 Lamellibrachia luymesi | reverse complement strand
TCCGTGGGCCATATGTGTCATGTGACCTAATATGGTGTGTGCTAGGCAACACAGGTCATATGACCTAACGTATAACCTAACGTATTGTCCCGTGACCTGATATGACCGTGGGGTGCGTTGGTTGTTTAACTGTTTTACGTGTTTGAATTAAGGCTCTCACAACAAAATACGCTCAACTAGATATGTCAGCTTAGGGGCCATCGATATAGTTCGTCACGCTATTTGTTGACGTTTTTGAGAGACCCCCACCCCTTGTAACCCTTTGTAACGCTGGAATGTACACTCCCTGTAATTACGTTCAGACCCACACGATGCTGGTTTGTCGTTGAGATGCTTTTGAAATATACCACAAAATGGCTTAACAATTAGAGCTATCCGTCGGATATTGACAGCTATGGTGGATGTTTTATGTCAAACATACATACTAAGCGTAGAAATGCTACCAAACTACAAAAGCCAACGGGTAGAACCGGTGTCGGTGACGTGATGCACAGCTTCTACACGTCCTTCTCGCTACCTCGAAGTGGCGTAGCTTAGTTACCGGGGAAAAAACGCTTGCCTTGTGACATAAGTATACTCATTTGCGTAGATCTATATATTACATCGCTATGCTCCATTGTTTATCATAGCATACATCCATGCACGTGCCCACAAAAATGAAATACATTCGATAATACGTATTTATTAGATAGCTGGGTGAACTGGGGAAACCCGGTGTGAACGAAACTGAAAAGGTTTTAAAACAGCAATAAGATGTTTCGAATTAGGTCATCCCTGCTTAGACGTTATAAACCAGTACTAAAAAGATAAATTACAAAACAACGAGCATATTAAGCAGGGTTACCCAAATATATAACAGGCTACATTATTTGTTTACCTAAAATAATGTGTTATGATTAACACTTAAGGTTTAAGTAACTCAACAATATTAGCGTTGACTTAAACTGTTGATAATGTAAGATGCAATTGATGATCGCAACTACGCAACGGGCACACGTATAAATATTTAGCTTAGACCAAAGCATTTGACACAACGCAATGCACAAAAATAGTTGTATGTATATTAGTCCTATCATGTTCATTCATACGATCATATCCTCTTGTGAGGTAGTTAGCAGAACTGATTGAGCGTCATGGACGCTTCTGCAGTGACTCGTGAGAAATGGAGTCAGGTTACACATTTACACCACTTGTGGGATATTTTACTTCCCCTGGCATAGACAACATGCATTTATAACGGTCTGTAATCATCACAGGGACCACGGTTTTAGTGTCTCCCCCGAAAGACACAGGCAAGGGCGGCGATCGAAATTGCCCATGTTTCGAAACAGCCTCAAGATTTAACAAGATTGCAATCTAAGGCAAAAGCCCAGGTGGCAAGTGGACAAGGAAGATATTGGTTTATCGGGAGTTCAACATTTGTTCATCTATGTGTAACCCAGCCTCCTGAGATATGTGTCAACCTTGTTTGTAAACATATTCACGCTGCTAGCATTTACACAGTGTGTAGATACTGTTCCATTCATTTATTGTCTTCTGTGAGAACGAGTACTTCAATGTAAACTGATCCTTTACTAATATTACCTCATGTCCTCTAGTTCAACTCTCTTTCTTGAGTGAGAAAAACTATTTCTGTAAATATCTTCATACTCGTTCAATATCTTTAAAACTTATATTTGAACTCCTCTTAACTTCCTTGTCTCTAGGGTTGCCAAACCACCGTTCTTCATAACAAAGATCTCTCAGTTCTGGGATAATTTTAGTTGCTCTCCTCAAGCGTATCTATATCCTTCTTACGATATGGTATCCAAGTGTGTATACAGTATTCTAAATGAGGCCTAACTATTGCTTTATACAGAGGTATAAATCAATAATATAATTTTCCTTGTATGTTATATTTCTCCGAATCAACCCAATAATTTGATTACACTTTGAAGCTGCAATACCACACTTCTCTGAAACGTTCATATCAGCACTTCCTGTTACTATTAAGTTCTTTTCTTTTACAGTAGTACCTAGAACAGTATCTCCCATTTTACATCCAAGTTCCCGTGTCCTGTGTGTAGGCATTTATATAACATCTGA
Organism: Lamellibrachia luymesi; assembly: GCA_009193005.1. Taxonomy (NCBI): domain Eukaryota; kingdom Metazoa; phylum Annelida; class Polychaeta; order Sabellida; family Siboglinidae; genus Lamellibrachia; species Lamellibrachia luymesi. Next base: position 294,151 of record SDWI01000362.1, on the reverse strand, counting down.
CATTTTTCAGATCATTTATCTAATTTGTCTAGATCATTTTTTAAATGTTGTTTAGCAAATTTCAGTATGTTGCTTGTTATATTATCGTCGTGTGTGTGCGTGTGCGTGTGTGACTCATTAGTATATTTAATGGGACAGTAAACAGGCTTCATTGGTTCGCAATGCTCTGCAAATCGACCTATAATTAAATTATATGACTGGTTTTCAGCTAATACGGGCAAGGCATTGTTTAGACTTGGCTGTCAAACAAATAATAATGACTTGACAAGCAGGAGTGTTCCATAATGTGTCTACATATACATTGTTCCGCAACTTGATATCGAATTTGACGCTTTCTCAAACAAAAAAAGACCACTGTTGACCTTCCTGTTTATTGTTTCACACGGATATAGGGAGTATTAAATTGCGATATGTGTATTTTAAACAATTCATATGATGTGACTTTAGTGCAATTGAGCAGGCATATTCACAGGTTTGTTTGTAGAAGCTACTGGCTGTGAAATGGTGCATTTTTTGGAGAGTTTAACAGGCGGATGGATTTATGGGAATTTTTCTGCTATGGGCCACGTAGGCGCATGAATGCATGGCTATTTTTGTAAAAAATTATGGGCATCGCACGTCGGGGCGTTTTAAAAGAGCTGGAGGTACGTGACTTTAAACAAAATTGGTCAGCATGTCAATGAGATGATGGCAGTTGCTGTGAAAAATTTTCAGAATTTTTGATGGTCACGTTTTGTTATAATCAGACAAAACGTTAACATGGCCACCATCTACAGTGGTCTGACTCCTGAAGCCACCAACTTATAGACCAGTTCATGCTATACGAATAACAGCTCAGGCATTGACCAGTTGACTTACAGAGCACTTTTTCAAATAACACATTGTGAAAGTGGATTCACAGGTCAGACAATGATATCATAATCTGCTGAGGATATTGCTCACAACTGAGCACTTTTTCCAATGGCATGTTGTGAACTTGTGGAAGTGAATCTAATAATAATAATTATTCAAATAATTATGCATGCATTTGATTGCGCATTTGGTTGTGCATTTGAAAAATCAAATGTTTGTGGGTCGCATTCAAATGCAAATGTTTAAGGTACGCAAATGCATTTACAATTTCATTTACAATTTCATGGAGGCATTTGAAATTCAAATGCTCANCTAATTAGGAGAACTATCACGTATAAGGAGAAACATCTAATTGTACCCCTGTACAAAGCAATAGTTAGACCACATTTGGAATATTGTATTCAAGCATGGAGGCCATATCGTAAAAAAGACATAGTTTAAGGTACGCAAATGCATTTACAATTTCATTTACAATTTCATGGAGGCATTTGAAATTCAAATGCTCAACATTCAAATGTGCATTCAAATGCATTTGCATTTGTTAACAAGCTTGCAACAGACAAAACTTAAATGTTCAACATAACCTGCCAAGCCCTTGCTGCTGGGACACTGTCATGGGCACTGCGCAGTCACTGGCAGTGGCATCTTGAGTCCTAGACACAGCTAAAATGTCTGATGCTCTGCATTTGTAAAGCCAATTAAACAACATATTTGCTGACAGTATGAGCCCAAACAACAGGGACATTTTATTACCGACAAAACATAACAAAGTATAAAATGGTCTTGCTTAAAAATCCTAGACTGAATGGTAGTACCACTGATGTTAACTAAATGGAGGTCAATACACCATCTCCTCGATTTACTAATAATTATATATATATATATATATATATACATATATATTTGAATTGATTTCATTGAACTCACTAGCATATTATGTATAGCGTTTTACAATAAACATTTCCCATATTACCTAACATTATCATGCACAGTGTAAGTGATATTTATAACTAGAGCAACATTATTGTGGAAATTTCAAATTGGCTGTAGTGATATTTACCATTATAATTATGTACATGCTACATGTATGTTGTTAATTTTCAGTATTTCTGACCACTTTTTCACTGACATGTACGTTAAATCCTGTTCTATATAGCAGAACACAACTTAGTGTGGATATAGACAGCTATCATTCTTTAAAAACATGCATTTTGAATAACACACCAATTGTCACAGTTTGGGTGACTTTGATATATATATATATATATAATATAGTAAGCTCTATATGTAAATACAGGCTGTATAATATATATATATATATACAGCTTGTATTTACGTATATAACTTACTAAGTAGCATTACAATACCAATGACACTGACATATATAACTCATTTATATCAGAATGTCTCATGGTAGTCACCATTTCATTGGTATGTGTAAAAAATAACAAACATTCCACGATACCCAATTTTACCCTACCATAACAAAGTCATATTTAGATACCATTTACATCTTGCAAATCTGCAGTAGTTTATAAATGATATCATCAAGTTTGTTCGCCCAAATGAGAACAAGGCAAGAGCGGAAATTACACTAGCAGAGAACATTTTTGTCAACCCTGAGTCAGTCAGTGGATCCAACATTACTTTGATCAGTTAATATATACATAATAAGTGTATATGTTACAATATATAGTGTTACTTTCATAACACACAACATTGCTATGGGGGAGGATGAAAGATGGAGAGAGGGGCGGCCTATAGTAAACTTTGGAAAGAAAGAACAGAAAGAGTGGCTCGACAATACTTTACCTGACCTTCACCCCTGTACAGCAGGGAACAAGGAGGAACAGCATAGCAGTGTTACATAAAAGTACTTTAAAGTATAATTTCATCATATTTTCCCGTTATTTTCTTACTGCTACTTATCATTACTTTTTTTCTCAAAGACCCATTGTGTTTGTGTTACACAGCAAATGTGCATGAAGAAGAAATCTAGATACATCAAGTTTTGCATCAATTAACTTATTCACTTGATATTCTGCGACTTTAAGATTGCAAAAGATATTTTCAAAATTGACCGATGCCCTACCAACATCACATATTATGGAGGATCACAATTCAACCAATCACTTTCTATGATCTGCTAAAATTACTTAAAATGATGATCTTTGATAACTACCATCTAATATATCTACTTTAACAACCATTTTAAACAATGTTTGACCATACACAAAAACAACATTTAATCAAATAAACAACATGATTTCAGATAGAATATTATTGTATTAATATGCAGGAACAACAAAAACCAAGAACAACAATTGTGATGATATTCATAAGACTGGTGATTGTAATATATTAATCTACTTGGTTTTCAGTCAATTTTACCTTTTTTCTTTGTAATGTTTCACTAACTTTCCGATGTTTTTATTAGACTGACTTCTGCTAGATGGTGGTATAGTAGTCATTGTATTAAAATACCATCTCTTATACATCTACAACTTCCTGCGAAGCCAACCAGCCTGAGACCACAGCTGTGGGGCTAACACCTCAAACACCACTTCCTGATGAGCCAACCAGCCCGAGACCACAGCTGTGGGGCTAGCACCTCAAACACCACTTCCTGATGAGCCAACCAGCCCGAGACCACAGCTGTGGGGCTAGCACCTCAAACACCAATTCCTGAGGAGCCAACCAGCCCGAGACAACAGCTGTGGCGCTAGCACCTCAAACACCACTTCCTGAGGAGCCAACCAGCCCGAGACAACAGCTGTGGCGCTAGCACCTCAAACACAACTTCAACTGACCCCGTTCTCACGTTCAGACGTGATATGTCCAGTCAGTGCAACCACAAGGTTGTCAACAAATTAACCAAAAAAAACATATTTTGAATATGCGCCCATGTATATCTCTTTCCTCGATTATTTTGTTTGGCTTGTCTCTTTTCAGATTAATTTCGTGAAAAAATTAATATTGACTATACCATGCCAGCTCATTTGTAATTTTTTTTATTTAGCTCGGTTTTGAAATCATTTATTACATTATTTTTGACTGCGTGTGTTAACAATTTGACGAAACAAATGACAAAAGTGGTCCGGCTCTAAATACTATAAATGAGTATAACAAAGACGTTCACACTTTTGCAAGTTACCTGATCTAACAATCAAAAGTAAATCTTTTTAATGACTTTAACAAAATAATTAACTATTCTATTAAACCGACTGCACACGTTACTTAAACTATTTAACTATTCTATTAAACCGACTGCACACGTTACTTAAACTATTAAGTAACACAGTACATATTTAAATGTCAATGAACCTGATTTTGGAATTGCTAAATCAATTGAGGAGGAAGCTTCATCTGGAAGTAAAAGCCTCCCTTCAGGAACATTCTGTGTACTAAAATGATTATTCCCATGGTGTGTGAACTTACATGAAGATCCTTTTAAACTTCCCTCAGAATTGGCTTGGTTGTTTTTACTTAGTAGTAAATAAAATTCGGGTCGTGTAGAGAATTCCACACCGGGGCTAGAAACCGTCTCCGACTTAAGTACTGCCCCCTAACCTTTCCAAATAAAGGTTTTAAAGCACTTTTAAACTCATTCACACTATTTGTTTGTACTGCAGCTTGCGGCAGACTGTTCCATTCCTTCACAACTCATTGACTGAAGAAGTTTTTCCTGGCCTCCAGTCTGGATTGCTGTTGAACCAGTTTCATACGGTGTCCTCTGGTTCCCTGTGCATGTTTGTCAAATTCAAACAGTTCAGTAGCTTCTATACCTTCCAGGCCGTTAATGATTTTATACGTTTCCAGATCACCTCTCAAATGCCTCATCTCATGAGGCTGTTTATCGATTTGTTGACAACCTTGTTTATGCACATCGGCCTATGAATCTGGCAAGACAGATGTTAAAATGGACACGGACATACCTATTATTCTCATTATATACACTATTTTTATTTGAGAAAGCGTCAGAGGCTACGCTTTGAGTTAGTCGCCAGGGTCAGCTGTGTTGTGAAGAGGTGTCGCTGTGTAATGTGTACTGCACAAGTTCACTCAACATCTGTGCGAGCTGGAAGGCATCTGTCTTCTCTCCCAGTGCTTGGCCTGAGACAAACATGTCATATTGTATCATACGTGTCATCTTGTGTCATGCTTGTTGTATTATATCATACATGTCACACTGTGTCATACATGTCATATTGTGTCATGCTTGTTGTATTATATCATACATGTCACACTGTGTCATACATGTCATATATATCATCTAGTGTCATACATATCATATTGTGTCATATGTCACTTTGTGTCATACCTGTCATGTTGTGTCATACATATCATATTATGTTGTACATGTCATAATTGTCATCCACATCATATTGTGTCATACGCATCATCTTGTAATATTGTGTCATGCATGTCATCTCGTGCCATGCATATCACATTGTATCATATGCATTACCTTTTGTCATACACATTATCTTGTGTCATACACGTCATATTGTGTCATACATGTCACATTGTGTATAATTAATCAATGTAATTAATTAGAGTAATAGGTAATTCACTTAATGCTTAGCGCCAACAGTATCGTGAAATATTTTATATTATAAAGGCACAAGTGTGGCCAAGTCTTTTCTTGAAAGCCTAACATTTGTGATCTAGAGGAAAAGAAAAAGGCACTTATAAGTAACACAGTATTAGAGACGGCCACACTCACCGTCCCAATGCCAGCGACACAGTATGTCAGTCAAGGAAGCACAGTCCGTGTTATGATCGCATGCTCGGCGCAACAACTTGTTCAGTGTGTCTGTGTCATCAGTGGTGCCATCTGGCGGGAGCAGGAAGTACCATGCACAGCAAACAGCACACTCTAGCGGCATAACATGTCTCGCAATACAAACATTGTCTGGTCCTTCATGACTTGGCATTTAAATCTCCTTTTTGGAAAATTTATTCACTTTGACATTAAATTTGGCACTTATTGGAATTTTCTAAGGCAAATTCAGTTTTGCTAGCTACGCAGACTTCTGATCCAGTTTTATTTCACAAGTCAGTTTTGTAAGCAGATCAGATCTCAAAATACTGTAAATGTTCTTATATAGCGCAGTATCCTGTCCTTTACACTTCACCCCCTGGCGGACCTGTTCATTCCAAGGCCATTTCAACTTCTCATGGAAGCATTCAGCCACACTGCAAATACTGCGTGAAGACTATTTGTTCACATATCCACCACTATCTGTATTGCCAGGTACTCATTTATACAGCTGAGTGAACTGTGGCTAATGTGGGGTGGTTCTATATTGCACTTGCTGCATGTGAAAGAGATGGGCTGAGAAGGTGCAGGATTTGCAGACCTCTGTTTTCTGTGGTCCCTTTTCTCAGTCAGCCTCCAATGACCTCCATCATTGGAGGCTGTCTCCCAGCTGTTTGCATTGATGCCTGCCATCTTCATGTCATGCTTGTAGGTGTCTTTGTAGCGGAGATGTATAGAGAGCGGCCCAGTGACAAGTTCACCATATGTACAATATTTTTGTGTGTATGACTGTCAACCATCCGTTGAATGTATGTATGACTGTCAACCATCCGTTGAATGTATGTATGACCGTCAACCATCCGATGAATGTGTGTATGACTGTCAACCATCCGATGAATGTGTGTATGACTATCAACCATCCGATGAATGTGTGTATGACTGTCAACCATCCGATGAATGTGTGTATGACTGTCAACCATCCGATGAATGTGTGTATGACTGTCTACCATCCGATGAATGTGTGTATGACTGTCAACCATCCAATGAATGTGTGTACGACTGTCAACCATCCAATGAATGTGTGTATGATTGTCAACCATCCGATGAATGTGGCCATCGCAGACACTGCTGGCTTAACAGCGTGTTTATGCAGTATGTGACACTGAAAACTGTATGACAATCTGTGGCATAAGTGACTGTATCTAGATGATGTGACCTGTCTCTCTGACTAACCTGATGTTTTGAGTATGCAGTGGGCTATGACGTCTCGGAGGGTTTTAATTGCCATGCTGGTCGAGGTTTGCTTCGAGGGGGGTTCATTCTCTGGATTATCCTGGGAGTCACGTCTAAAATGTGGGACACCCAATGTACTGCTCAGGCTGTTCACAGGCCAAATCAGTGTGTGTGTGCGTGCGTGCGTGCGTGCGTGCGTGCATGTGATGTTAGTGTGTGTATCATAAAGGAATGAATAAGTGTTTGTTTTGTAATATATGTGTGCGAGTGAGTGAGTGAGTGAGTGAGTGAGTGAGTGCACTTGTGGGGTGTGCTGTGGTCTGTTTGTGTGGTGTGTCTGCATGTGTGGTATGCATGCATGAATGCATTTATTCCATATAAAGTTGATAAAAAAGAAATATAAATTATTTGATTTATTATTTACATATTATAGCATAAGTAATTAATAAATTAATTGGTCTCACATCAAGTTAAAATACTGTTAATGTTGCACCTGACACATTGGTTGTATTTTAATTGTTCATTTTGCTGACAAAATAATTATTAAAAACTTTCAGTGCGACATACCACTGTGTGTTGGCCAACTTAAGGAGAAAAGCATTTGAGAAACTCAGTCAGATGACCAAAGAACAAACACACCTCAAACTCACAAAACAATCACTTAAAGACATGCTGAGCACACAAGTAGTGACATTCAAGCACCCAAGTAGTGACATTCAAGCACACAAGTAGTGACATTCAAGCTTCACTGATGTACGCAACACCAGTCTCTTCACACTACCACTAACTAGGATGCCTTAAAGACAGCGAGCAGAAGCCTGGAACACACAGAAATATTGCCTGAAGTTACTTTCAGAGGCCCCCCATCAGGCTATTTGTTTCAAGCTACTGCAAATATGCTTAGTCAGGCTTACATGAGCATTTAATTGCCCAGTTGGTCATGTGATACCACGGTATAAGAATTGGCCGTGTAAACACCGTCACGAGACCAGCTAGGGAGGAAAATTTGTGGCTGCGATTAGGTCAAATTGGGGTGGATTCCAATTTGGCCAACAGCAACGATTTTGAAACAGTGGCCAATCAGCAGGTTCCCCCATTTCACCAAAGCTCAATATGGGATTGGCATGAGTCAATATATAGGTGGCAGTGTCTAAAGTCGCTCATGTAAACTTGCCGTTGTCAATGTGAATACTTACTATACTTTCAAAACTAACTTGTTGTTGCAACAATACACTTGGAGGTAAGTCAGGTAATGCTGAGATGCCTTAAATAAAACATAAGGAGTGTCATTTATAACTATCATCTATATTCTAAAGCTGTTTATTGTTGGATTGGCGTGTTTTTATCAAACCAGATCACGTGCATACACCTCAAACTACAGGAACAGAGGCGTGCTTGGACTTTACCTGGACTGCATTCGTTTGCGCATGATTGGGTTGTTGACTTCCGCGATGGGTTTGAGAGTCACCCGATTGTCTGGCATTCTCATAGTGGTGAGTGTCTCCGAGTAGGCCTGTTGTACCTCAGCCAGGCTGTTCTAAAGTTACAACAACAGTTCTCATAGTGGTGAGTGTCTCAGAGTAGGCCTGTTGTACCTCAGCCAGGCTGTTCTAAAGTTACAACAACAACAGTTCTCATAGTGGTGAGTGTCTCAGAGTAGGCCTGTTGTACCTCAGCCAGGCTGTTCTAAAGTTACAACATCAACAGTTCTCATAGTGGTGAGTGTCTCAGAGTAGGCCTGTTGTACCTCAGCCAGGCTGTTCTAAAGTTACAACATCAACAGTTTTCATAGTGGTGAGTGTCTCCGAGTAGGCCTGTTGTACCTCAGCCAGGCTGTTCTAACGTTACAACAACAACAGTTCTCATAGTGGCGAGTGTCTCAGTGTAGGCCTGTTGTACCTCAGCCAGGCTGTTCTAAAGTTACAACATCAACAGTTCTCATAGCGGTGAGTGTCTCAGAGTAGGCATGTTGAAACGCAACAGTTAATGCCAACTAAATGCTTCCCAAGAAACAAGATTAGTATATTTCGTAGAGGTTACACATATCATACAAAGGTTAAATACAAGATATTAAAACTCCTTCGTCAATTCATTTAGTCCATCATGATTTAGGTTAATTGATTCTTAGTAATATGTGCAGTCTTTTTAATGAAACAATAAAGAGTCCATACTTGTTTAAATCATTGATATAATCGACATTGATCGTTAGATCAGGCAACTTATGAAAGTGTCAATAGTCTTGTCATAAGAACAGGACCACATTTGCCCCTTTTTCGCCCAAATTTTGACAGGATCCAGTAAACAGTTATTTAATAGTTTGTCCGATGATTTCATCAAAACTAAGCAACACATTTGCCCAAACGAGCTAGCACGACATAATGGATACTCGATAGGCTTGATGTTTTTCAGGAAATGTTTCTAAAATGAGTGAACAAGTTTAATTGATGAAGGATGTTTAGGTCAGGTAAATACATTCCGCTATTTCCACCACGGCATCTATGCTGTATATATTATTGTTGCTAAGAATAATAATTTTATTAATTACAATTGTGTGCGTGTGTGCATGCATGTGTATGTGTGTATGCGTGCATGATTGTGTTCGTGTGTATGTTTTCATATACACACAATTCCTGCTATGTGTAAAATGTACGTTCTTACATAGCACGGTATCCAGTCCATAGGTCCGCTCAAAACACTTTACACTTCACCCAATGGCAGACCTGTTCCTTCTAACTCCATTTGGACGTCTTCGGGAAGCATTCAGCCATGTTGCATTACTGCACTACAGTTGCTGTGCGAAAAGTCTGACGTTATTACCACTGTGCTAATGTGCGTGCGTGTGTGCATGTGTGTGTATGTGTGTGCATGTGTGTGTATGTGCGTGCATAAGTGTACCTTGTCCATGATGATGGCGGGAGAAAGTAGTTGAGTGTTCGGAGCCTCCCGCAGCCAGGGGTGGTCAAGAACCTGAAGGATGGTTAGTCTCGCCTCCGGGTCAACTAGTAGCAGTCTACAATAGCCGAGACACATGACATGACAAATCTGACCAACAATGATCTTCACACGATGATTCTCATGTAATGATCTTCCAACTAGGATCTTCCTACAAGGATCCTCTTAGATGGGTCCTTTCACAAGGATCCTCACACAAAGATCCTCACACAATGATCCTCCTGCAAGGATCGTCCCGCAAGGATCCACCCACAAGGATCCTTCCACAATCATACATTTTATGTTTTCAACCAAACCTCACCAAAGAACACTGAACCATTTGTCTTCCAAGATCACCCACCAATACTCCAAGACCATCCACCAATACTCCAAGACCACCCACCAATACTCCAAGACCACCCACCAATACTCCAAGACCACCCACCTTGCGACAAGATCCTTGGCAGAATCAGATATGTGCGCCCAGTCTTCGTCAACAAACTCGTAGTTTCCCGCCATTATCTTCTTCTTCATGCCTCGACTGATCACCTTCGTGGGCGTGTCCGAGTAGAAGGGTGGATAGCCGGTCAACATGATGTAGATGAGCACACCCAGACTCCACATGTCACAGCTCTGGGGGGTAACAACAAGGCAGAAGAGTGGAAAGACAGTAAACATGGTGTAGACTCAATTCACTGTCTCCATTCCCTGACTGCCTATTAGTGGTGCAACAATACATCAAACTTTTGATACAATGCAATAGTTAAAATGACAATGCAATACTATCGATAGTAAATTAAACTATGAATAGTTATTGTGGATAGTACACTGAACTATCGATAGTAACAATAGTTTGCAAGACAATTCATCATGACTACTTATTTCATTGTAATGACATAAATAAACCTGTTTTTTCAATTCTATTGGTTAATTTAATTTATTCATTGACCCAGAATCAACAATCGTCGATTAGAACAGCAACATTTTTAATAAATTTCTTGCAAGGCTACGTGATACCGCCACCAATCAATTATGGTTTTGGACTGTATCCCTTGCAATAGTTATGCAGCTATCACGATACTATTGCAATAGCAAATCTACCAACGATAGTCACCACTACTGCCTATACTGAGTCGCTTCCCTGAGTCGCTTCCCTAAGACCTTCTCCTTGCTCTCTATCCTGACATTTATATACATGTAATCACTTACTGTCAGTAGACAGCTCATATTTCAGTAGTACAAGCTGTCATTTGTTAGAATGTGTTAGTGCTAGAATTCTAATTCAGACATGGATTGTTTTGTATAATATGTCAGTATTTTGGTAAGTCCATGTTTGACCTTGCTAAATATTACTGAAAACATGAACAAGACAAAACATATAGAACCATTTTTCAAACTAAATTGTTTGTTTAACTTGGTGAAGAAGCCACATTTATATCCACTTTGTAAACACTAAAATGTCATTCCATAGCATTACTAATTGACTGTGTATAGCATTGTTCAAATATGGCTTCATCAAGTTGATGTTATCGTCATCAAGCTACCGCCTGTATTGGCCAACTTGGTACTGGGCGAGTTGGCCTTTGGTATTGGCCTTTGGGCAGCTGTATACCAATACAGCTACCTCAGGCCAATACCTAGGCAATACAAATATGAACAATTCATATTGTATAAGTACTGACTAAAGAACAACTTGTCTAGTTATATATTGGCATTCAATTACATAAATATGTGTTAGTGATCTAGAGTATCATTGCTTAGAATTGTTTTGGAATGGCATGTGTTCACAAATGTTGTACACAACATCAGTGTACACATACATTGTACCACTACATAAGTGTACATGCCATCAGTGTACACTGGACCCCTACCTTGTCATATGTGTATGGCTGTCCTTTCGGGAGAATGCAGTATCTCTCTCTAGCTTGTCTCTGCTGTGCTTCCAGGACCTGGACAAATAAGACAATACATGTACACAATGACATTTGGACAATGTTGTACAATGGATGTATACAGTGACATTTGGACAATGTTGTACAATGGATGCAGACAATGACATTCAGACAATGTTGTACAATGGATGTACACAATGCCATTTGTACAATGTTGTACAATGGGTGTACACAATGACATTTGTAAAATGTTGTACAATGGATATACACAATGACATTTGGACAATGTTGTACAATGGATGTACACAATGACATTCGGATAATGTTGTCACTCATGTCGTTTATTGTTCAACTGTGATGCAATCAATGTGTACGAGCTGTCTGGTTGCATAAGCCCACCACTGTTACCCAGTAATCAGTGCCGTCACATTTAATACTAGATAAAACTTATATATCCTGCATAGCTTTAAATAATATGGATAACACATTATGTAAAACCTTTATAACACAGTTTAGTTGTTTTGATAACACAGTGTGCCAGGCTTGTGTTATCTGTATTTATTGAATAAATAAAAACAGTACCAAACTAAATAACTATATTTTGAAACAGAAATAAGTAATCACATGAATGTCAACAGTACTGCTGTGTGATTCATCAGAGAACATTATCATTACCTGAGGGGCAACGTAGTAAGGTGTGAAATGAGGGGTCATCAGTGTGCCATCGTCCACTTTGGCAAAGCCAAAATCTGAGAGCTTCACGACAGCATCCTGGAAAAAAATCTCCTGACAATCAGAAACTTATTTTGTCACGTTGAGTTCTACCTACTTAAGGCCAGGTAGTTCAGTGTATGTATGACATCCATATATGTATAACGCATAGATGTCATAGATGTCAACCCCAGGAGGGTTCTTAGGCTTGAGAAATATCTCCAGTCAGGGTCCAGGGTCCGCAAAACCCGAAGTTCCGCAGCCCATTGACCTCAGTGAATGACAAGAGCATTTGGAGACATGTGACAAAACCTTTTATTCCAAAAGTAAAGAAAAGCTCATGTTCAACACGTGCTTACACTGTCTTCCAACAGGAAACCTCAGTGTTTGAGGCTGAGCTGTTCACCAATCGCCGACTGTGTTTCACACATTATTTGGTCAAAGGTGGATATTACCGGTAAAATTAACTGAGGCCTTCGATTGCGACACATACAAATACATATATTATGTGTCTCAATTTTGTGCAAAATATGAGAAATTTTGTCTCATGATATTCATTGCTGAAGATCATGAAAATATGCGTGAGATTTCTGACCTTTGCCGTGAGACCATGACACTGAATGCAAAACTGTGACTCTCACGAGACAGTCTGTACAAGTTGCACTTGTTTCACCAGGGAATGCTTCTCATAAGGATCATCATGGACAATCTCTTGTTTTCAAGGATGCATGTCTTTAATGGGTTTGGCTGGTCACTGTACCAAGAACAGAACACTGTTTCCAGTTGATGAAGTCCTGGATGTGTAGTGGTTTTTTATATTTATATTGTCCACATGGTGGCAGCACTAGGACTTACTTTATGCGTGTTGTTCCTATTTAACGTGTGATGTAAAAATTTGTATAATAGTGTAATAACCAATTTGATTATTACAATGTAAATTACATGATAGATAGTGTTTTGACTATCCAGACTCACAGCTGAAAATTGTTTTGAAATTTGAATGATTCAAGTTGAAACGCATGTTTACATATTACATGTGAACGGGAATGCAATGTTCATGTGATCATGTTGCTCTTATTTCAGTTATTTATTACTCACAATTGTTCCTACAGTATGGAAATATATTTGTTTTGTTAACTGTTTGTATTTTTGTAATGACCATAGCTACACGGCCCCTCCGGGTGCCACCTGTAAAATTATAATAAAACTATAACCCCATCTGCCAGTCTGCTGTGGTCTGCCTATTCGGCTGCCTCTGGTGAACGCCAAGTTCAACATTTTTAAACAGATAACGGTCTAATTATATCTTTTAAATTATCATCCACTAAAACACATTTGAATAATTAAAGTTAATAATGCATAACATAAGTTTATAATAACAGCAATACTGTATACATGTTTATTTTATATGAATTTGTTTACATGTACTTAAATAAATAGTATGATATTATTGATGTAATAATGTCAAAACACATTTGAATAGATATAGTTAATAATGCATAACACAAGTTTATAATAACAACAATCAGACTTTGTAGCTTTAACAACTAGTAAATGAAACATTTCTTTAAAGTAAACAACTATTTCTTTGTTACCTGTTGAAGTATGGTCACACTTACCTCAGTGTTGTCTTTGAGGAGCAGATTCTCTGGCTTGATGTCCCGGTGTGCTATGTTGAGTGAATGACATCTGTAAATGGCAAGGGCAATCTGAAAAACATCAATAAAGTTAACAAACATCCATTAAAGTACAGCATATCTGCCAGGTACACTTTACACGCACAAAGCACAATTGAAATGTTAAATGCTAAATAAAACTGCTCGTATTTTTTTTGTATTCATTTAACGAATAATTGCACCTATGTAGTATCAACTACGACATGCTAGCTTGTTTGCATAATTGTTTTTATAAAGAAAATGTGTAAATTTATTTGGACCAGGTCTGGTAAAAATCAGCAAAAAAGGGCAAATGTTGCTCTGCCTAGATATATACAGGGTACTCTAAAAAAATGCTATTTACAGTTTTATAAGTTACCTGATATAACGATTAATATAATTGTTTATGATGTTAACAAAAGTACTATTTCATTAAATTGTCTGCACATATTACTTAAAATATTAACACCCCACAAATCTAAAAAAGTTATTTATGAAATTAATAAAAATAAAAAAAATAATAACACATTGTACTATAGCATAATGAACAGTGATGGGTTACACATTTGTTTCTACACACCATGCCAGTAGCTGATAACATACACGCCTGCTTTTCAATGATTCTTGGGGTATTTCAACTTACATAGTGACTCTAAAAGCCCAATGTATATATGTGCACTGTGCAAAATTATGAAATTCGCTGGACTTAAACATCCAATGTGCCAAATTTATTGTTATTTTTCATATCTTGTATAAATGGAATTTGCTTAGCATTATGAATCACTGGATGGAAATGTTGAATATGCTAAAGCATAGCAAGAACAAAGAAATATTATATTATTATTTTGTTTACATATTATTGTATATATTTCTATTTTTTAATAAGTTGTTTACATGTACTCAATTAAAATTAATAGTATGATATTATTGATGTAATATTGTAAAAAATAGGAAAGCATTTTATAAACTTACGCTTTCTCCATTTCCAAAAGAAATTGTGAATGAATTTGTATACAAACAGTATTGGAATATGCTCAACCGATATAATCAATAAACTAAGAATTATTGTTATTTTGTCTACATAATATTATTATTGTAAACAAGTTTTTTCCATTAATTTGTTTACATGTACTATATTAAATAGTACGACACAGACATTGTTTTATTATTGTCACAAATAGGGAAATTACTAAACTTCTGCTTACTTCATTTTCACAAGAAATTGTGTTTGAATTTGTAATAAAGCAGACAGTATTGGAATACATGTATGTACCACAATGGAGAAATAAAAATGATTGTATTTTATCATATTGTACATCGTTTGATAGAAAAAACTACTGCAGACTTAATCTTACTTCCATTTATCAGTCATTAATCTCAGTTCACAAACCTGTGTTGTGTATTTGGCAGCAAGTTGCTCTGTGAAATGCTTCCGCTGACTTATGCGCTCAAATAATTCACCTCCATCCATCAACTCCATGACAACCAGCAGGCGTGACCTGCAGAGGTCATACAAAGGTCATTTATTAATGTTCTGGGCATGCACAGAAGGCATCAGCAGGCTATGTCTGGTTTCTAGGGAACCTTCATAAATAGTCAGGTGGGAGTTTATGTAACGAACCAGACAGCTGGCATTTGCCTCAGTCTGCCCTAGTTCACCTACGCCAGTGCTGTCTCGTGGTTTACAATGAATCGTGTCTGTAGACATTGTAAAACGATGTAATCTTTGCAACCAGCAAAACAGTTCTGTTTCAAGCCATTACTCTCGAGTGCCAAATAAACGTATAGGCCAAATAATAGTATAGGGTGGCAAATCAGTCAAACTATATAATAGTATAGTGCCAAATAACAGTATGGGGGGCAAATTGTTCAAAACAAATAATAGTACAGTGCGAAAAAGTCACTAGTATATTTGTAATTTTTAGCGCCGAAGCAATTTTTTTTACTTGATGTGAAGCCAATGCATCCCTAGAAAACTATGCGGACCGACGTGCATTTTGGGTTTTTTCCTGTCTAATATGCATAAACTTTGCGTATTTGTGTCACAGCAGTTAGTAACTGCATTTTATATCTGCAAAAAATTGGGGAATTTTCCGTTTTCAAATGGACATTAAAGTTTATTGAATTCAATACGCAAGCCCGTTTCAGATGAAACCGCCACCAACCGGTTACGGCAGTGCACACGGTCGGTTTGGTGATAATGGCGTTTTAACTAATAATATACCTGAATCTGACAGATTCATCTAATCTGACTAATCTGACTGTCTAATGCTTCAGGATCAAAATCTAGGATCTTCAGAAGCACAGGATCCTGCAAAATTCATGACTGTCGTTCATGAAAACTTAGCCATCAGAGGGAGCCACATGCAGCTCCATGGATGATTGATTAGCGCTAGCAATAGGGAGTGAGAGCGATTGCTCTCCTAAAAATTATGCCCTACATAATTTGCCACGATTATCGGAGAATATAGGCTGGCACAAATGTTAATAATAGTATAATGCCAAATAAGGTGCATATAGGGTGGCATTTTTCATAAAATAAATATGCGTATAGGGATGCTTATTCAGCACTCAAGAGTACTGACCCAGAATTTGGAATTGCATTTGAATTTAAACACATAAATCATACATCAGGCCTCAACATTAACACTGGCCCGCTGGCCCGATGCCCTTTATAAGGCCACTGGGTCAGTTTGGGCCACAATTTTTCATATGTTGCTGGCCCAGCGGGCTACCACCATTTCAAATAATTTCTGCTACTATGTTTTGTTCGACAAGTGGTCGGACTTCCTCTTTGATGATGACGTAATATAAGAGTTCCATGGCTGCAATTTCGACATAAACAGCTGATACGCAGTGCCCATGCCGATCACAAACGACAGTACAAACGTCTTGAACATGCTGGCTACGGCACAATCGGCAATGCCATATGATTTCCATGGCTGCTGTTATCTATGTTTTATTTCCAAGAAAAATTTGGGCCAGTAACTTTTGTGGGGGGCCATTAACTTGTTGAATCTACTTGCCCGTCAAGTCAATGGCTACAAAAGCTCAATGTCAAGGCCTGTACACGTATGAATATAATGTGACATACAATGGAAATTAATTATCTCATTTTAAGACAGTGATACATTTTATGTGGAGCCAAAAACAAGGTAACATCATCCTAAGTTGAAATTGTCCTAGGGTTACATCGTCCGAATGTGACATCATCCCTAAGAGGCATCACCCCTTGGTGACATCCCTAGGACACATCATCCTTCGGTGACATCATTCCTAGGTGACATCACCCCAAGGTGACACCATCCCTAGGTGACATCATCACTAGGTGACATCATCCTAAGGTTCAAGTATTTACTAACCTAGGTTCTGGTTCCTTTGGGAACTGCACCTCATTTGCATAGATGTCACGGATGGAGACAATGTTGGGATGGCCGCTACATCTGACCTGTAGACGGAGCTCTTGGCGCGCCCGCTGACGGTCAATCAGACATTTCAGGGCATATCTCTGCCCAGTCTTCTTGTCTTTGCAGGGCCTGAGTGTAGACATTGTATTACTTCGAGCAAACAACAGGGCCTGAGTGTAGACATGTTATTACTTCGTGCAAACAACAGTGACATGAAGCTGCTTGGCAATACACCTTCAGTAGGCAACTAAATATACTAGCGAAAATGCCATCCTCCAGACAAAATAACTTGGTAGTTCGTAAGTGTTTATTACCAAATTTCAGCATACACAACATTATCACATAAATATCCATCTACGCCTTGGTACTTGGCACTGCCAGTCAATATCTTTATGGCTTTTTGAAATTGCAACGTAACACTGGCAGTAATAATAACGTCTAGTGGCGCCTTGCCCGTGTGTAATGTAACTTCGGACAATCGAAGAAAAGATGCGTTCACGTTGTCAACAATTGTACGTAACTGTTTATGTAGCATCGCGGACTCTTGTACGTAATAACTACAAGGGGTAATTAGATTGTTTCTAGAAAGGGTAATAGAAGGGTGAATAAAAAAAATTAAACTGAAATGACCCGGAAGTTTGGTGCTCGAGATGCAAAGCATCTAGGGGTAGCATAATATATAAATATACACTTGCTCAATTATAATAAGTTACACACATGCACGTATACTTGTTCACACACATCCAGACATTTCACCAACATACATTTCGCCATTCAGTGTGGGGACATTCTGCCAAACATAATTTTGTTATACATGTTTATTTAATTATAAACAACTCCTAATGATCTAATTTACTTTATTAGCATAGTGCTGAAACCAATCCTATTAGTAATTAATTACTAATTTGTGTGAGTCTAAAATTTACAAAATATTTGATCACAAAAGTCCACAAATCGAAAAACGTCATAACTTTCTTGTTTTTTTACTAAGACAAATGATTCAAATATGAAAATGTTTTAAAAATAAAATAATCTATCTAGTGATGACTTTCCCTGTTGTATTTATTAAAACAAAAATTTCACTTTGGAATACTAACTATTACGTTAAAACACATTCTCTTACAAATGTTTATTGCTTGTCACATTTTCGTTCGTGCCACCCAAGGTTTGACTGAATGGGGTCTTGTAGGTAATCAAGAATTGCTTCAAGTAATCCCTTTAGTATCTCCTATTAATAACAAATAGACTTCAATTAATGATTTGTCTAAGATATATTATGCATTGTATATAATTATAAACTAAATGTGAAACCACACCCATGCATACCTACATGCAATTGCATTAAATTCACCAATTATGAAGAAATTAATTAAAAATAACTAATTATGTTTTTACAGCAAAAATACAGATAAAAATTAATATAAATGTTTGAAAGAAAATAATTGGTTGGCAAAGTTTCCCCACTAGTTACAAAAAGTCCTTCACCATGACAAAATGTATGTTTGCAAAATATTCATAAAACACATGTACGTTGTCTGGAGTATCCACCAGGGGTTGATGCATATAGAAACCCCCACTGACATGACATATTGTGGCAAGAATGTGATTAAATTATTTATTATGGCAGCTAATTAAAGGTTCCTCCTCACTTCCATTTTTTGGCTAGTCTCATTTCAAATTCATGTTGTGAAAGATCAAACCTTCCTAGTGTCCACTGCAACATGCTAGCTCGTTTGTGCAACTTTTGTATGTCGTTTTTGTGAAATCATCAAATTACTTAAATTACTTAATGTTTTGTCAAACATTAATTGGAAGTGAAAATGGAAATGTAACAAACTCAAAAATTTCAACCGTGGCAAAACGTTATAACTTTGTCATATGTGTTCAGTGAGAGGATGGAAGTCACGCCCATGATCGGCACTGACCCGCAAAGTGTTCACCATTTTGGATATCCACTATTTTGAGCCTTACCAGATTTAACAACTAAAGTCAATTCCTTCGATGATTTAAAAAAGTATAGAAACTCTAAATCAATTGAGGATGGAGTTTTAATAGTTAAGAAATCATAAAATTACAGCACCCCACATCCACATGACAGGGCCACTGATCCCTCACCCACCTGACAGGGCCACTGATCCCACACCCACCTGACAGTGCCATTGACCCCACACACACCTGACAGGGCCACTGATCACACACCCACCTGATGGGACCACTGATCCCACACCCACCTGATGGGGCCACTGATCCCACACCCACCTGACAGGGCCACTGATCCCACACCCACCTGACAGGGCCATTGATCCCACACACAACTGACAGGGCCACTTATCCCACACCCACCTGATGGGGCCACTGATCCCACACCCACCTGACAGGGCCACTGATCCCACACCCACCTGACAGGGTCACTGATCCCACACCCAACTGACAGGGTCACTGATCCCACACCCACCTGACAGGGTCATTGATCCCACACCCACCTGACAGGGCCACTGATCCCACACCCACCTGACAGGGCCACTGATTCCACACCCACCTGACAAGGCCACTGATCCCACACCCACCTGACAGGCCACTGATCTCACATCCACCTTACAGGGCCACTGATCCCACACCCATCTGACAGGGCCAATGATCCCACACCCACCTGACAGGGCCACTGATTCCACACCCACCTGACAGGGCCATTGATTCCACACCCACCTGACAGGGCCACTGATTCCACACCCACCTGACAGGGCCACTGATCCCACACCCACCTGACAGGGCCACTGATTCCACACCCACCTGACAGGGCCACTGATCCCACACCAACCTGACAGGGCCACTGATTCCACACCCACCTGACAGGGCCACTGACTCCACACCCCAACTTCTGACTCCAGGTGACGTCATAGTCGTCCAGAATGGAATGTACCTGCGGCAGAACACAACAGTTGTAATAAAAAACCCAAGGACATAACACCACTATAGATAATTTTCTAAAAAATGTGCATGTCATCTCAGGTTTGGCTCCATGGGTGACCGAATCCTGTCTTTCAGTCTTCAAGTTCACACTGCTCAAAAGTAATACTATACGGTGCAGTGACACAGTGTATGACATATCATCTCCCAAGGTAGGATGACGTAAACAATTGTCTGCATACAAAGACTTTGTGCAGTGCATGGTTAAAAAGGGGCTTGGAGAATGATTTGGTGACTGAGGGCGGCTCTCTGGAAAGCTACATGGTAGTTGCCAGGACTGCTTGCTGCCTGAGCGCATTCCACATTGCAAAAAAATGGATGTAGAACAAGTGTTGGTAGATAAGGCAGCTAGGCGGCTGGTTATGTTCGCAGCCAGAACTCTTGGCAGCTTCCAGTGTGGGCATCCTTGCTGTGACAATAATGATAGGCAAACCATTAAATTGTCACAGTCAATGTCGGTATAATGTCTTGTCATTAACTTTAAGATTTGTCACATTGTCTTTGTGGCACAGCAACA
This sequence comes from Lamellibrachia luymesi, assembly GCA_009193005.1. Classification (NCBI taxonomy): domain Eukaryota; kingdom Metazoa; phylum Annelida; class Polychaeta; order Sabellida; family Siboglinidae; genus Lamellibrachia; species Lamellibrachia luymesi. The sequence continues at coordinate 273,224 of SDWI01000362.1, read as the reverse complement.
TTTTTAAAGCGAAATGAAAGTCATGGTTTTGGGGCTATTCACCTAAAACAGATAAAAACAACTAACCACGTGCAACTAAAATTAAGAATATCATGCCAGTGGTTAACTTGCAATCAGGTATGGGGTCAAATACATTGAAATGTATTTAAATACAAACTCTCTTGAGGGATTCAAATACAAATGCAAAAGTATTTAAATATAAATACAAAAACATTGGGAGGTATTTCAAATACTTTTCAAAATACTTTTTACAATACAGCTGTTCCATTGGGGTAAGGGAGGAGCTAGATTACAGAACAGGGTCGGGGTCCACAGGTGTGACTGGATGGTGTGGACTGGTACTGTAGTAGTAATAGCAATGTGGCCACTCAGGATTCAGGGAAACTGGACATGAGTAAGGGTGACTACTCTGGCTAGAAGTTCTTGGCACTGTCCCTTACAAAACTAACCTAGACATTTTATGCATAAATGATGATGCCATCTGGCTTGGCAAAAACCTACCCTCCCCTCAACCCACTGACAGAAAATATGTCTTATCAGCTCACACAAGCATTGACACAATAGCAAGCAGTAAGCAGCTAGCAGGGTTGGTTATCTGGGGCATGGAGACCATGATCAAAAGACTGACAGGCCAGTGCAACAGAGTTCTGATGTTGCTAATTGCAATTATGTGCCCTTATATTAGCCAATGTACATTAGACAGTGGAAATAAGATCAAGATTTTTAGTAGCACTTGACTTGTAGTAATATAGAACTTAATAGATAGCAAACTTGATTTTTTCAGACAAGATTTTTAAAATCAAATTTGATTTTGCAAATAACATCAGGATTTTTAGTAGCACTTGTAGTAGCATAGAAGTTAATAGAAGGCAAACTTCACTCTGTAACAGTGTGGATTCACCCATATATTGTGTGGTGGCAGGTAGGCTGATGAATGTAGGACAGAAAGTAGCAGGAAAAAAGTAACAGGTTATTTATATTATGATTACAATATATACATTGTAAATGTACTTTCACGTGACAATGGTGTGTGTTAGGAAAAGTCATTATAATCAAACTTGCCATATACTGATACCCATGCCCAAAGTATTTGGAATAGTTTTTTTAAGTATTTGAAAATTCCAAATACTTTAGTGCATGCATAGTTGAAAATAAAAAATACTTTAGGGAAGTATTTAAATACAAATACTTTCGTTTCATTAATGTCAAATACGAATACTAAAAAGTATTTAAATACTTTCAAATACAAATGTATTTGACCCCATATCTGCTAACAATGTGTTCTGCAAGTGGGAGATTTCGCTAATTTTTCTGGTTGACTGAGGACTGACACATTAACCAGTGCGACCAATAAGTGCATGCATAGTTCTATGAAATCGGAGTAACCTAGACTACAAGTGACGTATCAAGGGAGGTCGGCATACACAGAACCAAAGCAGTGTCAAACAAATGTGTTATCTTGCCAGAAAGAGGCCCATTTTAATAAACAAAGGCCAAAATATGTTACATAAGTTGAGTCTGGTTGCAATTAGCATGGCCATATCATATTGGCAAGTATAGGAATAGGTGTATACAAATATATTTTTATTTGGTGAGTGAATATTGCCAGAATACCACACTTGTAGCATTGGGTTATCTACCCACGTTTTCCTAGTAAACCACTGGCATGATATTCTTAATTGTAGTTACAAATGGTTTACTGTTATTGTTACTGATCCTGTAACCCGCCTGGGTCATAGAGGCGCTGCTCCAATGAATGTTGCACTAGTCGGCTCCAGTCTTGGCGGTTATGTGCAAGTGTTTTAGAGAGTCCGCTTGATCTTGTCACATGCCCATACCATCTCAGCTTCCTTTTATTCACTGTGGTCAAAAGGTCTTCACAGTGACCCACGTGTTGAAAGATGGTTTTGCGGATTTCTTTATTGGTGATGTGGTCAGTGCAGGAGATGCCGAGGACTCTTCGGAAGCATCTCATTTCCACAGCAGAAATCTTCCTTTGTAGTTCCGCTGTGAGGGTCCACGATTCACATGCTTACAGGAAGGTGGAAAGGACTGGTGCATGTACGAGCTTCAATTTGGACTTCAGCGCGATGTTCTTGTCTCTCCAAATTGGTTTCAGTTTTGCCAATGCTGTTAATGTTTGTGCAGACCTTGCAAGGATTTCGGTTTTGAATCCCTCGTCACTGATGATGGCCCTGAAGTATTTAAACTGTTTCACTGTTTCCAGTTCTTGTCATTTGCAATTACGCGTGATCTAATTGTATTACTGCTGTTTGTCCTCTTCCTCTCCAGCCAATCCGTTGATTTCATCAGCGAACCAAAGGTTGGTGATGATGAGTCCTCCAATGTTAACTGTGCCGGTGTGGTCTTCAAGTGCATTTGTCATTATTCGTTCCAGGAATATGTTGAACAGTGTAGGTGGCAAGAGCCATCCTTGATGGACTCCGACTGATGTGTGGAACCATTCATATTCATGAATATGCATGGAATAATTCCTGCTGGTGTTGTAAGTATTTCTCACACAGAACACGGAGATTGAATATTTGTTCTGTGGTGCTTCTTCCACTGTGAAAACCAGCCTGTTCTTCAGCGATGATCTCTTCCGCCTGCGGTTTCAATCTGTTCAAGATGACTTTCAGCATCACTTTGCTCGCATGGCTAATGAGACTGACGATTCAGTTCTGACATTGTTGTAAGTTTCCTTTCTTGGGAAGAGTAATTATCAGTGATTGAGTCCATGTTGTTGGCCACTCTCCAGTCTGCCAGATTTCGTTGCAGATGTTGATGAGGATGTCTATTACCGCTTCTCTTCCCTTCTTTAACAGCTCCGCTGGGATGTTGTCGTTTCCTGCTTTTCCATTCTTCAATGATCTTACGGCTGTCTCAACTTCTTCGCATAGAATTGGAAAGTCGTCTTCGTTTGACGAATCTTGTCTGGCTAGGACACTGGGGTCTCCTTTGGTCTGGAAGTTGTATAGTTCTGTTGATGACGTCTTGTATAGTTCTGTTGATGACGTCTTGCATAGTTCTGTTGATGACGTCTTGCATAGTTCTGTTGATGACGTCTTGTATAGTTCTGTTGATGACATATTTTTCTTCGTTGAGGCATTTCTTTTCTTTGTCTTGAATGGTGTTGACTTTCACCTGCCTTTGCTTTGTCAGTTCTTTCACAACTCTTGCTGTTGTTGTTGGTGATGTAGTCTTCAATTTCCATGCACTGTTCTTCTATCAGTCTTCTTTGGCCTTTTTCATTCAAGTCTCTTCTAGTGTCACATATTTCAAGAATTTCTTCTGTGACCCAGGGTTTGGACTTTCAGCGGTGCTTTCCTAGGATGTCACTTGCTATTTCTATCATCACTGCATTAAAGTTGTTGGTCATCGCTTCTAGGTTTTCTTCAAGCGTGATCTGTGGTGCAAACTTCTCGCCAATTGCTGCTTAAATTGGAATGATTCCAAGATAGAAGGGTCCATCAGTTTGTCCAAGTTAAACTTGAGTCTGGTGTTCTTTGGCTTGTTGGTCTTCTTCAGCCGTACTCTAAAGTTCATCATCACAAGGTTGTGATCACTTCCTATTTCCGCTCTTGTGAACGTCCTTGTTTTGGCTCTGTTGATCCCAGATCGGAACCCAGTCCTTGGGACTGCTCAAAGCGCTTTACACTTCACCCACTGGCAGACCTGTTCATTCCAACACCATCTTGACTTCTCTGGGAAACATTCAGCCATGCTGCAATTACTCCATGAAGAATATTTGTTCACATATCCACCTATGTCTATAGCCAGGTACTCATTTGTACAGCTGAGCGAACTGCGGCAATGTGGGGTGAATGAAATTGTCAAAAACAAAGCTTCGAAAGGGCAGTAAGAAGATTCGAACCCGTGACTGAGCCTCACACGACTAATCTTTGATTGCACAATTCTTCACCCTTTTTGCTTTACTGAAATTACATATGTACTGCGTCACCAAATATTAGCCTCAATATTAAAGCTGAATTGCATACGGTAGGCAACGAAACGTGAAATATAACAGTTATTATTGTTAAATAACATGCTAAAATTTGTGAGTTATATTATACTTCTATGTCAAAACGTGTTAGGTCATTTTGCTTGTAGGAATATCTAAATACGGATCTGATACAAAAATAGTCGGCGAATATTTCACCCATGACATGACCTGTCAGAACGTAGCGGAAGCCAAAATTGACGATTGACGTTTCAATTTTTTATTCTATACTGCTGTGCAAATTAACCGATGTTTCCAGTGTATCGTTCAGTATTGAACTGATTGCCTAAATAAACGTTGAATTACCACTTAAGTGTACAGTTACGTTTACCTTCATTGGAATCCTGGTCTCCCCGTCCATGTTTGGCCAATGCCATATCAATAAGGGGGTGCAAGGTTAGCTTTGTGATTGACAGTTTTATTACGTTGACAGCTATGTGAACAGTATTCATTGAAACCATATTGTACATAAAACAATATAATTTCATATGTTGATAACGATCACTGTTTAAACGTTGCTTGATTCCAATAAACAATAAGAATCGCAGATGTCACACCCCTATTTTAATTAGATTCGTCCATTTTTCCCGTAATGCGTGTCGCGTAATGTGTTGTTGACCTCAACATCATGCAAGGATCGTAATCGCCTTGTTCTGTACTAGTTTTACCACGTACGTGGATCAAGCATGCTTACTATGCACGCTATGCCGACGTTATCATTGAGTCGGAACATCGTTTTGTTTGGTTCAGCTGCCGCAGCGTTTGTTGCTGGTGTCTATGTCATTTGGGGACCGAATCAAAAGAAGCGCACCAAACGAAAAGGTACGATGACGACTCTTGACTCTGTTTACCGTCTAGAGAACCACTCCTAAGGCTCAGTCTAGACGCTGTCTTCGACTTCGGTCGTGTCAGACGATAGTTTGTATTGTCAATAAATATGTCAAATAAATACTATGTGATTCAGTAAATATTGTACGTGTGTGAACACTCTAAATCCGGTACACACGTCTATGTTTGATACAAGTCTAGAATAGATTAGATGACTTATTAAATAAATTGTCGACTATGACTATGTCTATACATTTTTTATTACATTTTTTACTGTCTAGATGTTTGCTATACCTAGGCCTAGACCATGCCAGTTTTATCAAAATGATGGACATAGTCAGACGCAGCATTTGACATGACCGCGGCACAGGTCCATGCATGGATTTTCAGTCGGGATCGCAACCCTCGCCAGGCCGATATAAATATTATCACAGAATAAAAATTTTCAATTTAAAATTGGTTGTGACAATTTTTTATGCTCAACATAATACGCTACGTTGAAAAAAATGTGAAGAAAACTTTGCCTATAGGAGATCGATATTCAAAATCAATAAGAATTATTTCATCAATTGATTGCAAAACACGAAGCAGTGTTTTGTGAAAAAAAGACGCTACCGCACAATTCCTATGGGTAGTAGGTCCAATGGAGTTCGGACGCCACACTAACATTGTATGGCAAGATGCAATGGATTAATTAAATAGAGCCAATTTGTTTGTTTCTATATAAGTCGTGTTCAATTGCATATAGTTAGAAAAACGGGTTAAACCTGGGTTAAACTGGGCTTTACTCTGAGAACTGAGGATGATATTACTGGGGGGACATTCTCAGTATTAATACAGGTGGCATGTGGATTGATGATGGTTTAACATTGGTGTCATATTATTGATGCAATAGAAGATGAAAATTGCACTTTAAATAAGTACGTCAGTGTTTCTACTCTTTAGTGTCGAACAAACGTCCCTATACGCACATTTATTTGATGAAAAATGCCACCCTATACGCACCTTATTTGGTACTATACTATTATTAGATTTAAACGTTTGTGCCAGCCTACATTTTACGATAATCGTGGCAAGTTATGCAGGGCATAATTTTTTGTGGGGAGCAATCGTTCTCACTCCTTATTGCTCGTGCTAATTAATCAGCCATGGGGTTGTTTACCGCTTGCGCTAAAATCACTTGTACCAAACTGGAGCCGCACGTGGGTCCCTCTGATGGCTAAGCTTTCATCCTTTTGAATGACGGTCGTGAATTTAGCAGGATGCCATTCTAAATTTTTACCCCGAAGCGTTAGACAGTTAGATTTTCATGATTAACTGAATTGGACAGAATCCTTAGTTCTCGGGAGCTCAATATGGTGTATTATTAGTTAAAACTCCATTGTCACGCACAAACCGACCGTAAATGGCCTCAAACCGGTCGCAATTGGCTGGTGGTGGTTTCCCCTGAAACGACTTTTAATGCCAAGTAAAAATGATGAAAGATATCTTTGCGCACTAAAAAAGACAAATATACTCGTGCCTTTATTGCACCATACCATTATTTGTTTTTAACAGTTTGCCACCCTATACTGTTATTCTACACTATAGTGACTATACTATTATTAAATTTTACCAATTTGCCACCATATGCTGTTATTTGGCCTATACATTTATTTGGCACTCGAGAGTACCTATCACTGTATGATAATCATGTTTTTTGATTGAAACAACTTTTCTACAAATTGAATGCATAGAAGCTACAAAGGTTTCCCTTCAGTTGGCGATATTTCTCCCAGTCAAAAACCCCAAGTTAATATCCACCTTATGCAAACAACTTGTACTAGTTACCAGTTCAGACCATAATAATTTTATTTGCTTAAACCAGGCCAGTAAGTCCATAATAAAAGGGACATTTTTCAGTTAGTCATAGCCATAACACGGGGGCAGCCGTGGCCTAGTGGTTAAGGTGTTGGACTCTAAATTCGAGGGTTGTGAGTTCAAGACCCGCACTGGGCACGGTTCGTTTTCGAAGCTTAGGCAATTTCGTTTACCCTACTTTGCCTCAGTCTACTCAGCTGCAAATGAGTACAAACACTGTTTGGAAGGTACCTGCGATGGACTAGTGTCCCGTCCAGGAGAGTCAGTATAACTGCACTCTAAGTTGCTTCGCACTACAGAAACCAGGTTTAAGCACTGGCCATATAAGCCTTCATGGCTTCCTAAGGCGTAATGCCTGGGGGATGACTTTACCTTTACCATAGCCATAACATGCCTTTGTTGTCCTCACAATGGACAGTGCCATGAATTGCTAGCTGAGTCTTCTGAAGAAGTGTAGTGATTCCAGTCGAATCACGGACAGTTTCTCACCAAGGAAATGAAAAAGTGAGCATTTTTCCTGTGAGCAACTGTCCAGTGCCTATCCAGTGAGCAACTGTCCAGTGCCTATCCAGTGAGCAATTGTCCAGTGCCTATCCAGTGAGCAATTGTCCAGTACCTATCCAGTGAGCAACTGTCCAGTACCTATCCAGTGAGCAACTGTCCAGTGCCTCTCCAATGAGCAACTGTCCAGTGCCTCTCCAATGAGCAACTGTCCAGTGCCTATCCAGTGAGCAACTGTCCAGTACCTATCCAGTGAGCAATTGTCCAGTACCTATCCAGTGAGCAACTGTCCAGTACCTATCCAGTGAGCAATTGTCCAGTGCCTCTCCAATGAGCAACTGTCCAAGCACCTTCAAGTCAGACAACCTGCACCAGTATAGTCTGGTGTCAGCTTGCAGGTTAAAGTACAGAAGGGATATTGAGCCTTGGAGACTGGCAGGTGGTTATCCACCCTGTCAGCATGCAACACTTGTGTTCACTGTCAATAACGGGATAATTCACCCTCTAGCCCCTAAAGTAAAGTCAATTATCAGAGCCACAGGGCCACCACCAATTCATGGTCAAGTCAATTAGCTCAACTCACCAACTAAGACCAGCTTTATTTTTTCATATTGTGATAAAATATGCCTGAAAATAGTTTAACCCAGTTTAGCCCGTTAAACCCGGGTTAACCCAGGGGGACGGATTAAACTTGCCAACATTGTGTTTTATCAGCCAATATAAAGACAGTCGGGCGCTTTTGGCACTAGCTCATGGTTGAACATGGTCTAAAAATGTCTAAAAAATTTCCAGTGGCCCACCGGACCACCACACATGAGTGGCTTGGTGGTCCGATGGCATTTTGGTAGACTCGGGCCACTGGACCTCCATTAATTTCGAACCCTGCTCGCTAATGGCAGGGACAGGTGTAACGATACATAAAATTATTGATGCATCACAATAGTCAATGTGACGATGCAACATTATCGATAGTAAATTGAACTATTGATAGTTATCATCAATAACACACTGATCGAACTATCAGTTGATGGTAACGATAGTTGGCAAAACAATTCAGCAGTTTGTGTCGCTGACTGTAGTAATATAAATGTACATGTTTTTCAACTATATTGGATAATTTATCGGCCTAGCATCAACAATCGTTGATTAGAGTAGCATTATTCACGGATTCAGCACTTTTAATTTACTACTTTCAAGGTGGCGCCACCCGTCTATGACAGTTGGGGACTCTTCCTGGCTACTCCGTGATATCGCATTACTATCGCGATAGCAGGGCTGGGGTCAATTCCAAAGGAATTGGAATTAATCAATTCAAATCCAAATACGGAATTGGAACGGAATTGGAATTGAAAGATTTTGAATGAGAGGAATTGGAATTGAAAAATTTTGAACAAAAGGAATTGGATTTGGAATTGAATGGAAAGGAATTGAGCATCTGATTTTTTTGTGACATCAACCAATATTTTTCTAGCCTGTTGTAGACGGCTATGTGTATAATAATGCTATCAACTCATGCATTGAGGATCTGAAAACTGAAATCCTGTCATTCATGCCAGTATCTTATGATTTCTTTATGTTGCCACTTGCCAGCGGGTTAATGAAGGGTTCCAGACTGGCTTTAATAGAAACATCAAAGATATTTTCAACTGTTTACAGACCTGGGAAGTTAGCCCTTTTACACCCATGAAAAGACACTTATTGGCAGGCTACAGCCATGTGGTTGATCAATCAGTAATCACTGATTACTAATCAAAGATCAATGACCACTGACCAACACTACAAGGCATAGGCAAGCTAGCTGTAGCCAAATGTGTGAAAATGGTTTCCCACTTGACTGTATAAATATGTGTTGCCTAACATGCATCATCAGAACAGTGTGCAACAGTCATATTGTACAGGTCAGTCAATATGCCCCCTGTAAAGTCATCTGCCTTTGAAAATTTTCTGAAATAATTTTTGTGGATTGCTCATTTCTATGTAACTTAATTACCATGTATGAATGTACATTACACATGTATGATAATGATTCATCATAATGATTATGCAAAGAATAATGACATGCTACATGCACATTAATCTTTCATTGTTGACTTTTGTCGTTATGTGGAATTGGAGCGGGAGCGAGAATTGGAATTGAACGATTTTGAAAGGAATTGGAATTACTAAAAAGAATTGAAAAAAAAAGGAATTGGAATTGAATGAAAAAGGAATTGGAGCGGAATTGGAATTGATTGAAAGGAATTGACCCCAGCCCTGCGCGATAGTATTGCAATAGTTATACAACTAGATAACTTTTAATTATTTAATTCCATGAATATTTTTTAGTTGTATTGTCCTTAATTTCATTGTATTTATTTTAGCATTAATTTAATGCCATATATGCTTTTTGTTGNCCATAGAGTACTAAGTGATTATGACACTGTATATTTTTTATTATTACCGCGATGCTATCACAATAGTAAAAAAACTGTCCATGATAGTCACCAGATATGTTGGCTTGCACTGTTTTTGGATCTATTTACCAATATTTATGTTGTGGAAAATGGATACATACCAACAATTGTGGACTGGCTTCGCATTGAGCATGTCACATGACCAGCATCATGCGATATGCCAGTCTGCTGATGGAAAACACAGCCAGAATATTTGTTTCACCGGTTGAGGTAAATATAATATTATTTAAATTAACAAGCCAAGAAACAAAAGAATTTCTCTACATTCAATGAAAAGTAGCCCCATCAACCCAAACAGAGTTATCGTAAAATAATCCAGCCCTGGGGCTTTTTTGGTGGAAGCAATTCAAAAGAGCCCTCACAATTTTAAGAAGAAAAACAATGTTGTACCTGTCTCAGCTTACATACCTGTTTCTGCTACACGTTGCAATCAGTAGTTTACAGAGATCTCTGTGACTTAATTGGGACATGAGTTGTTACTGCAGCTACAGTTTCCACTTTACAGCCTCCTCACAAGCGAGGAGTGATAGTAGTGTACACAACGCTGGAATTTATCCCGTTGTGTACACAACACATGCATTTATCCTATGGTATACACAATGTATGCATTTATCCCATGGTGTACACAATGCAGGCATTTATCCCATGGTATACACAGTGCAGGCATTTATCCCATGGTATACACAATGCAGGCATTTATCCCATGGTGTACACAGTGCAGGCATTTATCCCATGGTGTACACAGTGCAGGCATTTATCCCATGGTGTACACAGTGCAGGCATTTATCCCATGGTTTACACCACCCAGGCATTTATGCCATGCAGTGTGTGGATGTGCACTGAATCAGACGTATACTTCACACCTGCTGTATATTATTGATTCCAGGAACTAGGCAAGTGAGCTCAACTTCAAAGCACAGTTGAAAGAAATGCCTGTCATTACATGTCTGTCCAGTGTTGACAGGTCCAAAGTCAATTAGGTTCACAAATACAGAAAACTAAATGCCAGTAGTATGATTGGTTAGCAGCTGACAAATGAAATGTTTCAGTAGGTATATATGCCACTGGTACTGATGCAGTCAGCATCCCCTGGCTGGCTTGGATGTTTTACAGCAGCTATTAGTCAGGAGAAAGTAGGTCATGCAGATGTGACAGGATGAGAGGAAGTATATCATTTATAGTAACTTCCGAGACTTAAAACATAATCATGTTTTTTGACTTCTACTGAACTGGTACATTTATTTTGAAACAGCCAGGTGGTGCAGAAAACAAAGTATAATTTATAGCAATTTCCTGGACTTAAAACGTAAACATGTTTTTTAACTTCTTCAGAACTGGTATATTTATTTTGTTGCCACACAGCAGGGCTAGCCAGTTATCTGATTTAGCAGTGGATATAGCTTGTTTACTGTATATCTTGTCACATCAGCATTAGTGAAGTGGTGATGTCAAGCAGCAATGAATGCTGTTATTTGAGACTGGGATGAGGTTTTTGTAAACCTAATAAAATAGATGTACTGCACAACGAAGGAAACACATATGTTTCAACAAAAGTTTTTGTAAACGAAATAAAATAAATGTACAGCATAACAAAGGAAACACAAATGTTTAAAACAAATGTTTAACCAAATAAAATAGATGTACTGCACAACAAAGAAAATACAAATATTTAAACAAAAGTTTTTGTCACGACACAGTGTTAACACACCAAATTTTTGTTTTAAAATTCAGCATGACACAGAGCTCTAGACGGTGCATTGTAGCTCCAGTGATTGATCTAAAATATGCTGGGAGGGTCTGATGAATTATCACGTTCACTACATACACCGTTCATACAATGGCAACTTCTAGTCCCTATAAGAGTTTTGCTATATGTATTTGTACAGCTTCTTTTCATGTGACCCTTAATTACAACCAGAACCAATTAATTTAATGTGAAAGTGAACTGTAAGTAGCTGTGTTCCTTGTATGTGAGGGTTGTGACCTGTTTGCAACTAACAGCTGGCTGATTGTGTACAGACTGTTTATAATATTGTCAATGTTTTGTTTTGTTTCCAGGAACATGTCCAGGCCTGCTGAATCTGGGCAACACATGTTTCCTGAATGCAGTTCTACAGGGAATGGCGCCTTGTTCCTCTGTTGTTCAGTGGCTCACTAACTTTGTGGAGAAGCGGACAAATTCAGATTCATCGTGTTACCTCGCATCAACCCTTCTGAAGGTGTTGAAAGGTACATCTATGTTTCTGTCGTATAGTTTGTTGATGTGTCTGTTTCCTCGTATATCCGTCAGTTTCGCATGTATATTGCTAACATTTTGTAGGGGGCCCATGGGGGTGGTTTGTAATTTGTACCTTAAACATTAAAAAAAAATATCCATGGGGTGGGGATATGGAATATTACGAAGGAACCCATGTGGACATTTGATGTAGGTTACGTAACTCAGAACAATAGTCAGAGTTTGCAGTTACATACAATTACTAGCAGTACTATCAAACTCTAATTTAAGTTCCTTCGTATAATATGAATGCTTCGTGAAACCGGCAGTTGTCCATGATTTTTTTGGGGCATGAAGGTGTCATCCCATTTCTCCCATGCAACACCCAGCAACTTGGCTAGTTTATTATAAATATATGCCAAATGAGATAACAAGCTACATGTAAATCTCTAAATGTATTCCTGTTATCAGGATATTACCTAATACATGGTAATATCCTGTCTGGAGGATAAACATAACTTGTGTCTGCTGAAGTAGTTCACAATGCTTTAGCACGGCTGTCATCAACACATTTGAGAAACTGTTTTCATTGTTGTTGTAATTTTTTGGAAACATTAAACATGTGTACATTGTTGTGATGATGTTTCAGTGTTGAACAATGACAGCATTGAGTACACATGTGACTACTGTCCTGCTGACGTCATTGCTGCTCTCCGCGTGCGTCGCTGGGTCATCTCCGAGGAAGAACAGGTGCGTGACGACAACAGGTCACTTGGTCATCATCAAGGCATCACTTACACTGTCCATGTTATATGTGTGTACAACAGGTCACTCGGTTATCATCAAGGCTTCATTATAATGATATCTTTGTTTACTCAGTGGCATTGATTTTCAATTTGCAAATATATGTTCAAACTAAAAATATATTGACCTGGAGTGTCTCACCTTAAAGGTTTCACACAAAACAAATAGTGTACTTTAGCAGGGGGAGTCACCTATGTGAGTTTCGGTTCTTGTAGGATGCTCACGAGATGTTCCAGGTATTGACAGAGACGCTTGATGAAGAAGCAACACGCTTCCCCCGAGTCCTGCCTCTCTTTGATCTTAGTGGACTGCAGGTGAGACAGACATATTGGTTACTCTCTTAGCTGGTTCAAAGAACAATTTTAAATCCCGTGTATAATTAACCATTTCAGTACGACAGGCCGGTATACCGGCCTCGCGGTGTGTGACGCTACAGTATGACAGGCCGGTATACCGGCATTGGCTACGTTCACCATTTAAATCGCTTTGACTCATAATTATCCACGAAGTGGAGCCACTTGTTATATATGGTTATCATGGCGAATGAATTAGCTATTCGGTAGCGGCAATCGTTTATTATCGCTCAATATAATTTTACGGAGATTTTCGCGTTTTTTAATGATGGATTATCAAAATCTGCTATGGCCACAATGGCGGACGGCTTTACTTCAACTGGCAGTTTACCGCCATATGTTTTGGACGGATTATTTGATAGTTTTAGCGACGAATCTTTGTTGGATGCTGACGATCGAAACAACAATGATGTTAGCGAACTTAGCGACCAAGCCGGAGGCAAAACGGATACTCACAGTGGGAGTATTTTTGATGACTACTCGGACGTCAGTGATGATGAATTTGACGGTGTAAACGCTGAGCATGAGCTGCGCACTGTACTATCAATGCTGGATGATGTGTAGTTTCATTTTTGTTAGAAGAAAAAGGTGTTTGAGAATCCGTCAAAATGCAAAGTTTGATTGGAATCGGTCCAGTAGCAATGAATGTGTTAGCAAATATACAAATGAACACTTCTGTCATATATGTTTAAAATACAGATATATAACTAGTTTTTCACTTTCTCATACTCCACAAAATGTACTTTATATTGTATTTTATATCATAGTACACTCCTGTAGCATGATCAACATGAGTAGTTTACATTAAATATGTACATTGTCATTGCCATTGGCATACAACTGCGTTCAGCAACTGCAAAAACGTTGAAACCGTGGTGGCCATCTTGGATTGCTGGTTACCATGACAACGAAATGTAAAACGATATGGCTCATTTTACTCGCTGATTATCGTACTTTCAGAATATATATAATATTCCTATTCATAAAATGCATTTTTGTTGCTGAAATCTTGTCTTGAAGTGATGCAGTCGATTTTCTTGCATATTCACTGGGAATGCAGATCAGGGCTGTAGTACTGAAATGGTTACCACAGCGTGTCCCTCCATTATAGAATTTGGTTGATGAAAGTTTGTAAGTCACAACTATTCTTCTTGCAGTGTATTGAGTGTGCCACATGGCATATTTGAGAATAATCATTATTATTTGTGGAAGCAATACTGAAAATGTCATGCTAAATAAAAAATGCACAATTCTTGTAATATATGTTGAGCTTACCTGGCCCACTGACTGTTGTCATGGACCATGTATTCACCTACTTTGCCGTGATTGTTAGGGCTCTCGCTCAGCACAATGTCAGCCATCAACATCAGCTCGCAGCAAGATAGAGACAGATCTGCCTATGCTGCCACGACGCGACTACAACCATCCCTTCCGGGGGCTGCTGGCAAGTCAGCTGCAGTGCAAGAAATGTGCACACAAGGTAATGAGACAGATCACTTACTCAGTCAACTCACTCACTCATTCACTCACTCACTCATTCACTCACTCACTCACTCACTCACTCACTCAGACTAACAACCACTGTGGTCGAACTCCACTGGCTACCATCATCTCTAGCAGAACCTCTTCATGGTTCACCGTAGTGTTGGGAATCGATTTGATTTTTATAATCGATCATCGGTTTGACCAAACCAATCGATTATCGCTTATATAATCGGTTTGTGGGTGGCCATTGTCGGAATAAAGCAAAACGATTTTCACCATGCCACCAGATAATTACTGAGTGACTGTAGGTTGAAATGTTTATTTAAAAAATTTTTGTTGGCACCAGACTAGGATGATTCTGATTCAAGCAGGCTCATAGTTGCCCAGTTGTTTATCGTGGCGAAGTCAGAGATTGCGATGGCAACTTGCTGAATATTCACCCCAGAAAAACCAACGAAGTCATTCTAACTGTCTGAACAGTTTGTTGAAACATTGACTCAGAAATTTTAACTCGTACGAACAGACCAAAACATTGCAAAACGAACTTGAACAGCGACCCAGCCAAACTCTTGACAGTTCTGGTCCTGGTAACACATGTTTAAAATTAAGATTATTCGCTGAATTAAATAATTAAATTGATACCATTTTATGTGTATAGGCCAGTCACAGCTTTCCGCCAATACTACGTGGGGTAATCAAATAGTTCATCGGCATCTTCAACAATGCCTGACTCAACGCCGTTATAAGTAACCTCAACTATCCAAGCTCCGTGGTATGGCGCCACCGTTTGTCGCACACATGATTACTGGAGATTCTAGATGGAACAGGAGCAAAATTCAGAATGAACGTTTTTATACAATAAAAAATAATTGATCACACAAAATTGTGATCAATTAATTGATTGGAAACATGAACCAATCAATCACCGATGGCTTGTCAACAGGTCTGGAAGACTGACGGTTTTCGTAACTGCTGTTGCAACCAAGTGGTCGCGACTAGCGACAAAAATAGTGGTTTGTAACTAAAATAGGCCCCTTTTGTGACAAAGCAATCATTTGAATCGGTTGTAAAGTATTACAGTATGAGTTCCCATGAACTTGGCTCAAAGTGTAACTTTTTTTCAGTGTTGTCAACACAAACTATTTTGCTGACATGTTTTATCCTGATGTCTCCATAAGTATAAACAATTACATGTTTTATCCTGATGTTTCCATAAGTATAAACAATTACAACACAATCTAAATTACACTTGAGTGTAAAGTGTTTTATCCTGATGTTTCCATAAGTATAAACAATTACAACACAATCTAAATTACACTTGAGTGTAAAGCGTGCCACCCGCTTTCCTTAATGAAGTTTTTATGCATATGGTTAATTATTTTGTTTTACAACCATTGGAATGTGATGTGTTTGGGAATTATTTAAAGGTTATAGAAAGTGATTATGTTTTTTGCAGTGTCCGGTGAAACATGACACGTTTGACAGTCTCTCGTTGAGTTTCCCGACTGCAGTTGGGGTAAGTAGTCTCTCTAGCTGTCACAAGTTTGATCCCGACTTATTTATGGTTGAGTAGCCCAGGTGGTTTTGTTTACAAATGTGTAAGCATTTCTAAGCAATTTTAGTGAATTGAGCTGGAAACTATAGTTATGATAAACATAACTCCATATATACATACTTACACACACATAATGTGTGTAAGTATGTATTAATCATAATTATGTTATTTCTTTCTTTTGCATTTATCCAAATGAAAAAAAATAACATTAATTATTAAAATTTTTCGACTGGAATTCCAGTTTGTGATCAAAATGGTTGTTGGGATTGCAGTCGGGATCGCTTACTAGAAAGTAATGTTTTTGTTTACTTTCATAATACAAAATCATAACGAAAACATGAACGAAGTTGTACAAGAATACATTTGTAGAGAAAGTAAGAAATGTTCAAAACCAATAACGCCCACTATTGTAATGTTGACAGTGGTCCACAGTTGGCCGTTGTATGAGGTGTATGAGGTGTATGACAGTCTTTGTGTGCTTCTTATCTGACTTCAAAGGTCTGCTTTTTTACACATTTCCACATAATGATACTTTCCAGTAGACTTAGCATGTCACTCGTGTACTGTTGGACCAGTGGACCGTCTACTGGTGACTTAGTTGACATGTCACTCATGTGGTCTGTTGTCATCCACGGTTCGCTGACACTGGACTGTCTACATGTGACCTAGTTGACATGTCACTCATGTGGACTGTTGTCATACAAGCAGAGTTGTTTGACTTAAATCAATGATTTAAATCATGATGTAAATCACTCCCAAAAAATATTTTAAGAATCATTGACTTATGATTTTTTTTTTTTTAAGTGCCAATTTATATCAATTTAGCACAAATAATTGTTTACAAGCATCGAGATCAACAAAGTTTTGTGTATGTTTGAGTTATTCCCTTTCTGAATGCAGTGAAGCCACACAAACTTATCTTCCAGAGGAAATATCTTTTCAAGTCAGAAGCCCTGAGTTAAAGTCCGCTTAGAGCTTGTGTTAGTTGTTACCAATTCAGTATGTTGACTCAAGTGAGACAGTCCAGGCTACAGACTAATACTGTACCAGTTTGCAGCCTGGTTAGAGACTCTTAGGGTAGGTAGACCCTGGGCAGGTGCTAATCCACCCTCTCAGCAAACAATAATTATCAGGGCTACAGCCACAGAAACACAACATGCTTTCCTTTCCAAGACAGATTATGCAACAACAGGGGGTGAGGCCTTGTGGACATTGTCTAATGGGTGGATTCGTCCCAATGAGTGCCACAAACAATTTAAAATTGGAACTGGCGCTATAGCCAATAAAATATATTATTATTATATATGTATTTTAAAACGACAGTTTTGCTGCTTTTGTAATTCAAACTATGTTATAATTATATAACTTTATACAAGCAAAAATCATGCACCCTCTGTTAAGACTAGTACCCAAATCGATTTGAATAGAACACGTTTGAAAGAGTTTATAAATACACATTTTTAAAAAGTCTTATTTAAATAAAAAAAATGTTTTTTATATTAAAAAAATTCATGATTTTTTTTTCAACCTTGCATACAGGTTTTACTGACACTGGACCGTCTACTGTTGACTTAGTTGACATGTCACTCATGTGGACTGTTGTCATCCAGTATTCACTGACACTGGACCGTCTACTGTTGTCTTAGTTGACATGTGACTCACGTGGTCTGTTGTCATCCAGGGTTCACTGACACTGGACTGTCTACATGTGACCTAGTTGACATGTCACTCATGTGGACTGTTGTCATGCAGTGTTTGCTGACACTGGACTGCCTACTGGTGACTTAGTTGACATGTCACTTGTGGACTGTTGTCATGCAGGATTCACTGACACTGGACCATCTACTATACACATAGTTGACGTGTCATTCTTGTGGACTGTTGTCATGCAGGATTCACTGACACTGGACCATCTACTATACACATAGTTGACGTGTCATTCATGTGGACTGTTGTCATGCAGGATTCACTGACACTGGACCATCTACTATACACATAGTTGACGTGTCATTCATGTGGACTGTTGTCATGCAGGATTCACTGACACTGGACCATCTACTATACACATAGTTGACGTGTCATTCATGTGGACTGTTGTCATGCAGGATTCACTGACACTGGACCATCTACTATACACATAGTTGACGTGTCATTCATGTGGACTGTTGTCATGCAGGATTCACTGACACTGGACCATCTACTATACACATAGTTGACGTGTCATTCATGTGGACTGTTGTCATGCAGGATTCACTGACACTGGACCATCTACTATACACATAGTTGACGTGTCATTCATGTGGACTGTTGTCATGCAGGATTCACTGACACTGGACCATCTACTATACACATAGTTGACGTGTCATTCATGTGGACTGTTGTCATGCAGGATTCACTGACACTGGACCATCTACTATACACATAGTTGACGTGTCATTCATGTGGACTGTTGTCATGCAGGATTCACTGACACTGGACCATCTACTATACACATAGTTGACGTGTCATTCATGTGGACTGTTGTCATGCAGGATTCACTGACACTGGACCATCTACTATACACATAGTTGACATGTCACTTGTGAACTGTTGTCATGCAGGATTCACTGACACTGGACCGTCTACTATACACATAGTTGACGTGTCAGTCATGTGGATTGTTGTCATGCAGGGTTCGCTGACACTGGACTGTCTACTGTTGACTTAGTTGACGTGTCACTTGTGAACTGTTGTCATCCAGGGTTCACTGACACTGGACAGTCTACTGTACACTTAGTTGACGTGTCAATCGTGGACTGTGGCATAGTGGTTAGAACGCCAGACTCTCAATCAAGAGAACCCATGTTTGATTCCTTTTGCTGACATTTCGAAGCTTTAGCAATTTTGTTCAACCCACATTGCCACAGTTCACTCAGCTGTATATCTGAGTATCTGGCTACAGACAGAGATGGATATGTGGACGAATAGGTTTCTTAGTGGGTGACATGTAAAACTGGACTTTACCTTTGTTATCGAGGGCCTCCTGTCATGTAGACTGTTGTTATCGAGGGACCCCTGTCATGTAGACTGTTGTTATCCAGGGCCCCCTGTCATGTAGACTGTTGTTATCGAGGGCCCCCTGTCATGTAGACTGTTGTTATCCAGGGCCCTCTGACACTGGACCGTCTGCTGCGACACTTCATCATGTCGGAGAGTGTCCAGAACGTAGAGTGCGAGGGCTGTGGAAAGCTGCAGCGGGTCACTGGTGCAGGCGACGCCCGTCAAACCACGTCAACGCCGAAGGCAACGTTTGTCAAGAAACTCACAATCGCCAAGGTTTATGTATAATATAATGGTGCCTGTTAACGCTATGTTATTGTTGTTAATATTGCTATTGGTGCCTGGATTATAACCACACTTTTCATAAAAAATATGGTTACCGGTAATTATAGTTAAATTTCAATGATGAATGAGTGGCTAATTCAAAGTACACTCATCGCAATTATAACCAAATAAAATTTATCTCACTGTCGCAAATATTTAATGTTATGATTAATTCTTTTGGCATCATCGTTTGTGGTATTTGTTTTATTCACTCTGATGATAAAAAATCACAAGTATCTTAAATATTGCCAGTAACCCCTGGTGGTAGTTGGTCTCACTTGATAGCATGATGGCATAATAATACTTCAGTGGATGGGTAATAATACTTCAGTGGATGGGTAATAATACTTCAGTGGATGGGTGTTCCAGTTTCTTGAATTGTTGCATTTGACATGTTTTTATTTCTCAGGATACTTGTTTGTATTGTCCAAATATTTTGGCTCACTCACTTGGCCTTCGTCAACAGAGGGAGTCAGTCAACATATTCAGAAAGACAAACAAGTATCCTGAGAGATAAAAAACGGGTCAAAATCATAACAATGATGTTTAATTAAAGGTCCATCCTTTATTCCATTGTTTTGTTTGTCTCGTTTCAGAATCATTTGCCAAAATTCTAACTTATCCACTAAGAATAGCATACATGCTATCTCGTTTGTACAAAATTGTTACAGGTGTACTTAGGTTTGGTAAAATCATTGAAGAATGTGTTAAATTAGTTTTTACCGCATCCGGTCTAAATTCGGCATAGTAAATTGCATAAATTGATCCAAAAGCACAAAATAACATTAAATATTTCAACTTTTTAACAGGAATTCCAGTTCGTGATAGTAATCAAAATGGTTGTTGGGATAGCAATCAGGATCGCTTACTAGAAAGTTATGTTTTTATTTACTTTCATACAAAATCATAACGAAAACATAAACGATTGCAATGTTGACAGTGGTCCACAGTTGGCTGTTATATGAGGACAATCTTAGTGTGCTTATTTTCTGACCTCAAAGTTCTACTTTTTTTACACATTTCCACATAATGATACTTTCCAGTAGACTTAGCATGTCACTCGTGTACTGTTGGACCAGTGGACCGTCTACTGGTGACTTAAGTCATCCGGCTATATGTACTATGGCATAAGGCTAATCACACTTTTGCAAGTTACTCAATTGCTTTGATGATTTTAACAAAAGCATTAAACCGACTGCGGATATATTACTTTAACTATTCACGACTACAAATTTGAACATGAATGATCCTGATTTGCAATGGGTTACATGAATTGACGAGGGAACTTTAATAACCCATTGTGTCTGTTTCCACTCTAGTTGCCCCAGTGCCTCTGCATTCACCTACAACGGACTGTCTGGCTAAATGATGGTATGCCAATGAAGCGATATGAACATATTAACTTCCCTGAGGTGCTCGACATCAGCCACTTTGTCTATCCCAAGAAGAGTAATGAGCACTTGAAGAACAGTGCTCGCATGCCAACCAGTCTGTTGGCCTGTGAAATAGATGCTGAACTTGGCAGTAGGAGACTCGTTGGTGGCAAGAGATATAGTGCAGCAACAACGCCAAACAAGAGGTGAAGGCGAACAGACAACACTTGATGCACCCCTGAGCTTGAGTTTCTGATGATTTAGGCATTAGAAAAGTTTTCTAATTGTGTGTGTGTGTGTGTGTGTGTGTGTGTGTGTGTGTGTGTTAGGTGTGTTAGGTGACACATTGCCTACATGTTCATCATGCAAGGTAACACATTGCCTACAAGTTTATCGTGCAAGATAACACATTGCCTACATGTTTCATAGTGTTCGTCACACATGGTAACACATTGCCTACATGTTTCATAGTGTTCGTCACACATGGTAACACATTGCCTACATGTTTCATAGTGTTCGTCACACATGGTAACACATTGCCTACATGTTTCATAGTGTTCGTCACACATGGTAACACATTGCCTACATGTTTCAGTGACAAGAAGCACCTCCACAAGACAGTGTCGATGCCATACTCAGCCCCTCTCAGCCTCTTGAAGGCTCTCAACTATCACACACGTCTATCCATGAACGGCTTCTTTGTTCAGCCACAACGCCGCAGCATCCACGAAGAGCAAAGTGGCACCAGTGTGCGCCTGCTGGCCCAGGCCTATAGGTCGGAAGTCTCACAGTCTGTGGCCGAGCGTAACACGTATAAACTGGTCGGCGTTCTTGTCCACCTTGGTGACGTATTCTCGGGACATTTTGTCACCTACCGACGGTCCCCGTCAACGAACGGGCAGCGGTTCCCAGCTCGGTGGCTGTGCACGTCCGACACAGTCGTGAAACGTGTGTCTCTTGAGGATGTTCTTCAGTCCGATGCCTACATGCTGTTTTACGAGAAAATCTAACGCCGCCGATTGCCATTGTGACTGCGTGAGTTGTATGACTGTGTGCATGCATATGTGTGTGTGTGCATGCGTGCGTGCGTGCGTGCTCAGCTTTGTGATTTTATATATGC
Organism: Lamellibrachia luymesi; assembly: GCA_009193005.1. Taxonomy (NCBI): domain Eukaryota; kingdom Metazoa; phylum Annelida; class Polychaeta; order Sabellida; family Siboglinidae; genus Lamellibrachia; species Lamellibrachia luymesi. The sequence continues at coordinate 251,314 of SDWI01000362.1, read as the reverse complement.
CAAGATGAGAATGTGGCCGTTTTTTTCAGTCGCATTTTTAGATGTCTGTATTTTTATATGTTAAACAGTAGAAACAGAACAGTAATCCTGTGTGCTAAAGATTCTCGTAAACCTACGACTGTTTGCATTCAGTCACATGCAGAATCAACATCATTTTATGCTTCAATGGCACATTGCAAAGGATGGTATCAAGCGATATGTGATGGGCTCACATTGAGCTTCCAAAATTTTTTTTACGGTCACGAACTGCATGCAAAGTTTGTTTACTATATCGACAATGTTAAATTTTCCGACTGCGTAAAATTACGTTTGCAGTCGCTGAAAGTTTACCTCGATGTTGTCACATTGCATATCACATGAAATGTGATACTGTAGTGTGTATAAGTATTATATAAACATGTAAAGTATTATAAATGGAAGGTAAGTTATAATACATGCCATACTTGATAATGAATTTTAATGGTATTGTACAATTATGCCATATAGTATAACTTATGTAGTCTTAACATCTTGACTGTCCAAATATATTTTAAAGGACCACAATTTAAAAATATAATTTGAACATCTTTCTATAAATATTGACCTTGCAGTTCAGCATGTAATGTAAACATGATATTCGAGTCAAAACGTTCAAATTAGACAGATAATGGTCAAATTGTATTAATCAATTGTGGCTCATCAAACACATTTGGACAGTCAGTATGTTAGAATGTATGTAGTTTATATTGGATGACATGATTTTACGATAAACCGATCAGAGTTTGTACCTTTCACTTGCGCCATACTTCCATTACAGCGTTCAATACAGGCAAATAGTTTTAACAGGTCAACGCAGTGAAAATGGGCTTGTTTCTCACTTCAAGTAGACATTCTTTCATGATTTGTTTCCTAGTAGTTCTAAGTGTGTTTAGTGTACTTCAATCCTAGATATAGCATCAATGCTTTGTATGTCTTGAGTGGACGAAGACATACTGACAAATTAACATTTGCATTTTTCTTCTTAATGGACAAAGTAAAAAAATCTACAAAATATGGGGCTGAGGCTACGTTTTATTGCTGACTGTATCGAAAAAGTTATTTATTCACAATGTAGTAGTTATGTGTTTAAACGTGCAAGTGTTTTATTAAAAATATGATGTAGGGCCTATTGTGTGAGTGCCATAGAATGGAATCAATGTCTGCACATCAGATGAATCGGCAGGTAACGAACATTCTCATTTGGAAGTTGTTTTGCTGTCGACTATATATTTTGCTGTCGACTATATATTTTTTAATGATTTGTTCTCACCAATTTCCATAAACGTATCATCTCATCACTTTCCGATCAGTTGCTCTATTGTTTCTTCAAATTAGAACTATGATTTAACAACAATGATTCATTGTGCAGTTTTTCAAAGAAGCGCATTATGCCATCCTAAAACATTGCCATTGCAGTGTTTATGGTGTACGTGTTGCCACAGTGGTTGAATAAATCTTGTGTACCAGCAATTTGTTGAAGTCGTTAGTAGCAGTTGTTCACCAGTACATTGCTACCTGTTTCTGTCATTGATTTGTGTAAGACTGGGAGTGGCTGGGCTTGTGTAAGACTGGGAGTGGCAGGGCTTATGTAAGACTGGGAGTGGCAGGACTTATGTAAGACTGAGAGTGGCAGGACTTGTGTAAGACTGGGAGTCGCAGGGCTTGTGTAAGACTGCAGGAGTGGCAGGACTTATGTAAGACTGTGGGAGTGGCAGGGCTTATGTAAGACTGTGGTAGTGGCAGGGCTTATGTAAGATTGTGGGAGTGGCAGGGCTTATGTAAGACTGCAGGAGTGGCAGGGCTTATATAAGACTGGGGGTGGCAGGACTTATGTAAGACTACGGGAGTTGCAGGGCTTATGTAAGACTTGGAGTAGCAGGGCTTATGTAAGACTACGGGAGTTGCAGGGCTTATGTAAAACTGAGGGAGTGACATAAGCCTTGGGAATGGCAGGGCTTACGTAAGACTGCGGGAGTGGCAGGGCTTACGTAAGACTGCGGGAGTGGCAGGGCTTACGTAAGACTGCGGGAGTGGCAAGGCTCATATTAGTATGCGGGAGTGGCAGGGTTTGTATAAGATTGAGGGAGCAGCAGAGCTTGTATGAATGTGGCACCGCTTTTGTGAAAATGCAGAGTGGCAGGGCTTATGTAAAACAAATGAGGGAGTAGCAGGTTTGTGTTGGACTGGCAGGGCTTGAATTTTATACAGGATTGACATTGTGTGATGCCACTGTCTTGTCACTTGTAATTTATATATAAATACACATACACACGTACAAAATATATGACTAGTTTAATACATATATTAAGGCTTGTGATGATTACCAGTGAATAATACATTGTATTACTGAATGCAACCATATATTAACACATTTCATGAGACATCTACATAAACGGTTTTGTACACATCTTAAATATCTTATCAACTACAACAACATATCTTAAACAACTGAAGTATATAAATATATGACACGTTATATCCTGAATGTTATAATCTACCAAGCAATATAATTTGCCTGTACGAACAATCATCGACCAAAAAACACGGTACATATATAAACAGGCATCGCATCGTGATAGGTGGATGTGGTAACAGTTTGTCATAATCACATGGCACACACATTAATGCAGCCATCAACGTGTAAATAAATCGCATGGCATACATGTTAATTAAACACCTCATTAATGGTACATTCGTGGTATATTATATGATCACAGTCTGTAACATATGACATTGTACACGTCTACGTTATTTCACATTGTATGTGTAATAACAAACATAATATTATATCAATATGTATTGTGCTTGGTTCATTAAAAAAAATACATATATCAACATTTAACATGGTACGCTTCTATGATTGCATAATGTCGATAAAACATGATATACATGTTAATGAAATCATCAATGAACAGGTGTCATGACACATTCACAATACACCTATTAATAATCTACCAACACGTATTATGGCATATTTACTATCTAATAAACAAAATCATACTGTACACGGATCAATATTATGCTAACATTTGAGAGGATTTGCGCGGCATACGCCAAGCATGCGTGAACACACGTGTTGTTTATTTCTGTTCAGATTTAGGGTTGTCCCGTTAATGTGTTATTGTTTCTAAGTATTGTATAAGTACCACTGACGTCACTTAACACATTCAATATAGCACCCATGTATCACACGGCACATATTCAATTCGTGTGTAATAAACTGATTTATTCATCAAGCCTGCTTTGTGATGCATTAGATAAATTACAAATATAAAACAAATATACGCAATTTAGACACACATTATGTAAACTGTTTTTAGTTTCTTTACTACAAAATGCCTAAAATAAAGTATTACAACTAATCATCACAAGAGGATACGACTGAATGAATTGGTGTTAAACTTAATTTAGATAATTCAAATGTTGGATATTTATATGGCCCTCAGTTATGACGTCACACTTCTACTTCCCCTTGTTCCCTTGCGGGGTGGGGTCCAAGTCACTTGATTGTGACGTTGTTACTTGTCAGTGACGTCACACTGACAAGTAATATTATGTAGAAACACACATTTCGACTTATCACATTTAGCACAAGTTAGTTCCAATATTGTGATTGGGAACAGTTTTGTAGAGATCTAGTAGACTACAATCAAGTTGTATGATTCTCAACTTTTTTGTGACTTGCTCTTTCCAGGAAAGTGTCTGTAGAAATATTGTATCTTAATTCCCGCCAGATGTAGATTTCCGCAATGTGAAGATCATCGTCGCCGTGGTGGTAGTGCATATGTATAATCATAATCATTATCATCAAAACTATCATCATCAAAACTATCATCGTCGTCACCATCATCATAACCATCATCATCATCATCATCATCATCCTGCAAACACAAAACACGTTAAGTGATTAATTACGTATATACCCACTGACACACAAACAATGTCGTAATTAATATGAGTGAAATGAATCAGTATTTTTTACTAATGAGGACTGAAATAAGTGATAAGAGGGGAAAGCACCTTAATATGCCATTATGATAAATATACTTGCTGTAATACATACCTATGATATGTGACTAGCTAACATGACTTAATAATGTCCTACGTAAGATACTAATCTAAAATGTATCAATCCGACTGTTAACAACCGGAATTGCTAATTGATAAGAAACCGCTTATCCCTTTCGTTTTGGTACGCTGCCGAGCTTGGGTCTCGTGAGGATCGTAGCACAATATAAGTGTTTTATATTGTATTGCATTTTCTGTTAAAACACCGTTCAAACACAAATCGTTTATTAATCGCCACGCGATTTACAATGGACAGCACTTTCTTAACACGGCTTCTTGATATACTGCAATGTTATAATTTGTCCGAGCAAGTGTTACATGCTTCAACACCACTGCATTCACAACACTTGCGATACACATAAAACATATACAAAACACTGCTTAACGGTGTACGTAATAGCTAGAGCATATATACTGAATAATGAATTACTAGAACTATAAAGGAAGAACAGGATATGTGCACACAAAACATTACAATTCTTATTAAAATTATATTTACACGGGTAGTTGAAATGATGATGTTGCCGGCAAAATAGAATGTTATAACGTATATCGTTGTGGCTGTGGAAAGACAGCTGTAGATATTTATAATAATTATAGATCAGTAATAGTAGTAGACACTCCTGACAGATGGTAGATGTAGACGTGTGATAGTGTCACCAGCAGTAACGTTGACAATTGGCTAACTTACCAACTCCTGAAAAAATTCCTCATACATTGTACGGTCACGCTCGGTTGACAGGTCACAGTCCACCACCCTGGAAGGCAGAGGACATAATACAGGACTGAATGTGTGTCAAGGCTGATATATGTGAAATGATTGCCCATGCAACTGTATAAACAGATCGGCTGACAAAATGTGAACGCGTGAAAAACGTGAGCAGTTGTGTTTTTAGACTGCTTGCATTTGTCCCGTTTTGTCTGGCCACAGTTTTAAGCAGAGGTGACAATACTTGTTACTAGAAATGTCAACACGCGGCGTCGCTATTTCGGATGAACGAGCATCCACTGCCATTGGAACGGCTGTCAACTTGCTTCGACATAAGTGGCCAGTAGTCGTATTTGATTTGCATCACTGCATTTTTGTAATAATTAACTTTGATTTGAGGTACGCCATCGTGGCATGGTCGTGATTTAATTGGGGAGGGGGTGCCGTCTTGTTTTTGAAAAAAAACAAGAAAACGGTCTAGAAAGAAACACTTGTCAAAAGAAGTTATTAGAAAAACAGCGTACATGCACGCTATGATGTGTATGGGTTATAGGCGTAGCAGAAAGGATGAAGACAACACAAACGACAAAAAGGTACTTAATGCAGCTATGATTGAAATTAGAAAATGTAAAAGAAGATATGAGCAAAAATTAGTATGCAACATAAAAAATGACAGGAAGAGTTTTATGCATAAGTCAGGAGTAAACAAAATGTACGAGACAAGGTTGGAAAACTAGAAGACTGTGCTGGATATATATAATATCACAAGGTTTTTTCAATTACGGAATATCTAAATGGATATGTCAGTTCAGTGTTTACCAGAGAGAATATTAGTTCATAACCAGTTCCAGATGCTAAATTTCAGTAGGTCAAATTGGAATATTTAGGGCAGTTAACTGTAACTCCAGAAATGGCAGCTAAGAAAATAAAAGCAATGATGGATAATAAATCACCGGGAGTGGATGGAATTCTGCCAAAACTACTTAAACAAACTTAAACAGTAGAACAAATTAGTATATCAATTGCAAGAGTGTTCAACTTGTCAATAAAAGAGGAAGTGGTTCCTTTTGAATGGATAGAAGCAAAAAACATACCATTATTTAAAAAAAAAACGGTTCGACAAATAAGTCAGATAATTACAGACCAGTGAGTTTAACATCAGTTATTTGTAAATCATTAGAAAGATTGATTAAAGATTCCTAAAAGTCCCTGCCAAAAAGGTAATCGGCCTGTGACACGTGATGCAGAGGTGGGGGTATAACCAGGATGTGACTGCGGAGAGGTACCCCACACGATGCAACATCTACTAGAGAGCCATATTCTGACAGAGCTTTACAGTCCAGACGACTTGGCAGTGCACAACTCCTGTGTCAGAGCCTGTGTGCTGCAGTGGCGGGGAAAAGTGTAGCGACATGAGAAGAAGCAACCACATCATAAAATATATATTAAATAATATAGATCCTGCATATGAAATTGTCAGTGACAGCCCATTTCATCACACGTGCTATTAGGTCACTCTGTTCCACATCCACAACATAACTTTTCCGTGTAAACTCATGTCGGTTGATTCATACGTAGTAGTGGCGTCACCTGTTGTCATTATGCTTTATTAAGCGACAAGACGAAACTGTCTAAAAACTCAAACAGCCAAATCGTGAAAGAAACAATAGAACTAAAATTCTCTGACATGTTCAGTTTTGGCTTTTTGCAATATCAAAAGCACTTGTTAATTTGCAATTGACTCCACAAGGGTGAGCAAGGTTTCTGGGAAATAGTGTGGGGCGCCAAAACAAATGCTTCTTACAAGAGGAGGTGAGAATCCTCGCGACCAAGTCCGTCTGAGACGCTGGCCAATGACTCGATGGTGAGACCACATCCCTCCAAGCTGTAACAACAATGTGTTTACAGAATATTTCATCAACACAATAGTCTATCCCCTGACAAAGTCAATTCTCACAATCTTTATGAGATGTTTATTGTAAAATGTTTGACGCGATGGTCGTGTGGTAGGGTGTCGAACTGCTGATCGAAGGGACCGGAGTTCGGAACCACCTACTGCCTATTCGAGACTTGAGCAACTTCATTCACACCACTTTGCCTGTGTCTTTCAGAAGAGACTAAAAGCCATTGGTTCATTCTACCTGGTGTCTATGTCAGGGGAAGTAATTCTGCTACCGACCCCACAAGAGTAAATGATTGAATGAAGTTCTAAAATACAATGAACAACAATTATATTGCTTAATAACTTAAAAGCAACGCTTTACATATGAACATATATTATGCATTGTGTACGTTATTAAGCACTGTAACTAAAGTAAAGAGAGTTTCATTAGTCATTGGCTGAAATAGGTGTAAACAAAATTAATAGTTGACTTATTATGACTTACTCTAATTCACGAAGTGTCGTCATTGATCTCAGAGTGGTGCCGAGGTGACGACCTGCCTCGACCGTCCCTAATGACCCTTCATTGTTACTCAGTCTGTAAAGTATATTATTTTCTTGAATTAAACAACACAAACCGATGGCTGCCCCACTCAGTATCCACTGTTTAAACTACATCAAGTGTAATATGTATATAATAGGCCGATTAATGAAAATTGTTCAGTGAACTTACTACCACACACGTCCGCACAAGACTATTAATACAGACTCAAACGGAATAATGTATCATGTCAAAGTCGGGGGGAGGAGTGGCTGAATATCTCATTGTTTTTTTTTATATAAAATCCACTTCAAATTAAACTAATACAACTGGAATCTGAAAACAAACATGAACATGACAAACAACAATTAATAACTGGGTAATCAAGTCCATAAGGTAACCACGAAGACAGGTTAATGGTACATAACTGGGTAATCAAGTGCATAAGGTAACCACGAAGACAGGTTAATGGTACGTAACTGGGTAATCAAGTCTATAAGGTAACCACGAAGACAGGTTAATGGTAAATAATGTGGGGGTGAATAAACAAATATTTTCGTACCTGAGCACTTCTAGTTGGTGGTCCGTGCGACTGAATCCGGTTGACGAGACTGCAATCACTGACTCGGGGTTGAGACCACATCTATTCAGGCTTAAAAAACAATTTGTTTATAACATGTTTTATCTAGAATATCAAACATATTCTCTGATAAAGTCATTTCTTTAATCGTTGTGGGACATTAGATGGACGTTGTGGGACGATTTGTTCAGTTAATTAGTTAATTAATTAAATAAAAACATTCAGTGTAAATACATTTGTATTACGTATGTTATTCGACCGTCCAATACATTGACACAACTATTTAATTTATAATTAATGTTACTAGTCATCGGTTGAAACAGGTGTAAAAGCATAACAAATATATAATTGACTAGTTTGTACTTACTCTAGTTCACGAAGTGTCGTCATTGATCTCAGAGTGGCGCCGAGGTGACGACCTGCCTCGACCGTCCCTAATGACCCTTCATTGTTATTCAGTCTGTAAAGTAAACTATTTTATGCAATAACCAACACAAGTCCGATGTAGTAGAGATTGAAAAGGGCTAAATAAATGACGTTTTATTGCAAAGTGGACTGCTTATCACGCAGCCACTTTGGGAAGCACATTAACAGGAATGTGAGCTCCTCAAAGCAAACCAGACAGGAATTGAACACATGTACAGCCCCGTCCGGCAAGTTTCTCAGAGCCCACATTCCTACAGGCATGACGATAACATATATACATCAAGAAGTCGTCATGAACATGTAATGCAAAGAATGCAGACATTCCACCACCAATTCACAAATTTAATTACAAACAGGTGGGGCCATTTCGCCACAAGGTCACCCACAAACACGTGACCACCCCACCACGACCTCAGTCTGTAAAGTAAATTATTTTCTTGAATGTCATGCTTTTTATTGCTAGACAGCAGGCGTGTATAAACGCAATGCATTGCGGAATTGATTTTCGACGGAGGTACAACTTGTACATCAAACGAATCACGTCGATCTCGGCCTAAGTCGATCTCGGCCCGTCGATCTCGGCCCATGTCGATATCGGCCCACATGTTTATGTGTTAATAGGGAATTGTGTAGTTGTGTTGGGTATATATGTGTAAAGAAATATGTAAAGAAATAAAATGTTACACGGATGTTTTGTTTACCCGTTTTACTACCACGTCGATCTCGGCCCATCTATTTTGAATGAGGTTAATTATTCCCACAGCTGTTCTGTTAAATTCCGTTCTGCTTCTAGTAAATTAACTCGAACTTATTTTATAGGCATTTAAAATTGCATTAGATTCAAAACCAGTTTCAACTATGAAAAACAAAGTATAGTTACTGCATATAGTTTACTAGAATATATACTCTGACAAAGTCACTTCTCTTAATCATTGTGGGATATTATGTGTTTGTCGTGGGATGTTAATTGTTAATTAATTAATCAAAAACAATGGTGTAGAAACACGTGTAAATAATAGTTTAATTTACTTTATTTTTAATTTAAAACTTACTTTAATTCACGGAGTGTCATCGTCAATTCAAAAGCGACGCCGAGTGCAATCATGCAATCATCAAACTAAGCCCTAATCATAATGATGTGACGGTGCCAAATTGTATCAATAACAAGTCAGCTCAATCTTTATTAATGTTCTTTATTTATGGACTTACTTTTGACCACATATTACAGCAAAACTTTAAACATATGTTTGTATCCAAACTGCTACATTGAGACATTGTAAATTATTATAAAATATCATAAAAGTTTGAGAGAAATTGAAAAATATCAACCCCACAATGATCAACATCAGTCGACTATCAAGATATGTTAAAACGACCACAAATGCTCGAGCGCACATGCTCAAATGTGCTTATATTTAATGTCTACAGGATGAACAACGATCTGCCAGCAAAAACAGAACTAACCTGGACTCCAGAAGGAAACAGAGAAAGAGGCAGGCCGAAAACAACGTGGCGACGAACAATGGAAGATGCATTGAAGGCAGCTGGGTTAACATGGGGCACAGCAGCAAGGAAACCCAAAGACAGAGGGGTATGTCGAGATCTTGTCCGAGCCTTATGTGCCACACGGCATGAAGAGGATAAGTAGTAGTAGTAAGTTATATTTAATGATTTAATTGGATCTCTGACAACACTTTATTGTTAGTGAACACATTATTTATTTGCTCCCAACTGATCATGTCTTCACATATGGTATATTGTAATATATCCACCAGGTTCAAAACTTTAAGCCAACTTTTACAAGTCAGGAATATTTAAGATAACAAATATATTAGTTTCAGTTGGACCTCTTGGAAACACATAGACGGCATGGATATTTATGTATACTCTATTCATAGATCTATACCAATTCCACTATCTGCGTATTTATGAAAATTAAGAAATGACGATTACTTTTTTGAATGAAACACAAACGTATGATTAACAATCACAATATTCTTTTTAGGATTTAAAATATGTGTTCTTCCTACTTCCTCCTGCTGTACAGGGGTGAGGGTCAGGTAAAGTATTGTCAAGCCACTCTTTCTGTTCTTTCTTTGTACAGTTGTTTATCGTCCGACCCCTCTCTCCGTCCTCACCCGATCTTCTCATGTCCCTCCTCACGCAGTCCTCCTATCTCAGCTGTGGCCTTCCCCTTTTCCTGCTCCTTTGATGTTTTTCCACCTCTGCTCTCTTGGCCTGTTTGCTTGCATCCATTTTTATCAAGTGGCCTGCCCATCTCATCCTGCTTCTCACCAATCTTTCTGTTAGGCTGCATTGCATCCCGACCTCTTTCCTCATGTCGTTCATCCTTCTTCTGTCCACCCTCTTTGTTCTTGTTATTCGACGAACTCAGTTGTTCTCACAAACTTGCAGCTTCTACGGTTGTTGTTCTGTCAACGCCACTGTCTCCAGACCATACAGGCATGCTGGTGTAACACACGTTCTCATGACTTTTCAGCTTCTTCGAAATTTTTCTGTCCAACATGACTCCCTCAACCTTTCTCCAAGTATACGCTCCCGCTTATGTCCAACATCGCACTTCTACCTCTGAATGCCCATCCTCCGTAACCATTCCTCCAAGGTACACAAAGCCACCCACTTGCTTGATCTACTTACCATCCAACCTGATGTTCAACTCCTCTCTCTGGTGTCCAACCCACATCACTTCTGTCTTCTCCATTCTCATTCTCAGTCCGTGCTTCTCGAACACCCCCCTCCATTCCTCCAACACTTCCTATAGTTCGTGTTTGCTTTCTGCTATTATGGCCAGATCGTCAACATACATCATCTTCCTGAGAACACCCGTCGAGCTGATATTGCTGCTGATTAGTTACATCACAGTAAAGGGCAAAGGACACTTCTTTGCCTCAAACCGATGTTAACTGAAAACTCTTCCGACAACCCAGATACAACCACAACTCTTCATTTTGTCCTCTCATACATTGCTTCCACCATCCTGGCTTCTGCTTCTGGCACTCCCATCCATCTCACTGTTGCCATCACCATATCTCTTGGGACTGTATCATAGGAATTCTCCAGGTCCACAAATCCCACTGCCATTCTCCCTGGCATCTCCAACCTCTTCTCTACCAGCTGTCGTAATGCAAACATCCCATCAGTTGTCCCTCTGCCCTTTCTGAATGCCTGTTGGTCTTCACCCAATTCTTGCTCTACTCTCTTTCGGATCCTTCCATCCAGTCTCCTCTCTAGTAGCTTCATGATGTGACTTAGAAGTGTGACGCCTATTTCCCTGGGTCTTGCACATCTCCCTTCCCCTTCCAGATTAGGACAATTAGTCCTGTCCGCCACTCCTCTGGTACTTTACCGTGCCTCATACATGTATCAGCAGCTTCTTTGTCCAGCTGAGTACACTCTCTCCCGTTGCCATTACCATCTCCATACGCATCTCTTCGATACCAGGTGCTCTTCCCTTCTTCATCAATTTTATCCCGGTTTGCATGTCTGTATCCGTAATATCAGTTAACTCCACTTTCCCCTCTACATACGATGGTAATTCCAGATCGTTGTTATTTTTTTCCTTGTTCAGTAGCTCCTTGAAGTAGCTTGCACATACCTTCAGCACTGCCTCTTGTTCTGTCACTAACTTCCCGTTTCTATCCTTGATCACCACCCCACCCTTCACGTCCTTGCTATTCTCATCCCTGTCTCTGGCCATTTTGTTTATCATCTTCTTTACACCATCCTCATCTAGCTTGCTATATACGTCTGCTTCCATATTTCTCCTCGCCTTATCAACAGCTCTTTTTGCCGCTCTCTTCTTCTGCATCCGGTGGATTTCCTCTCTCCTTGGTCTTCTCAATTTCTTTCCAAGCTTCCTTCTTTTCGCATACTGCCTCTGCATCCTCGCTTGTCCACCATCTTTGGTTACTACTCCTTGACACTCCGCAAATTCCCGATGTTCTTCCAAATAGGTCATCTGCAGCTCCCTCTTTGTACTTTTTCCATTCTTCCTCCAAACCACCAACTTCTTCACTGAGCTCTTCATACTTAACCGTCACCCGCATCTTGTATTCAACAGCGACGTCGTCTTTGCACCTCCACCACTTAATAGTCCTGCGGCCCAGTCTTAGTTTGTTTCTTCTTCTTAAATATGACGTCGTTAAAATGTAGTAATGCATATCTAACAGTTGTATCATTAAAACTTCCACTGGGCATTTAGGCATGCCCATACTGACCAGGCATGGGGTAATTAACTTGAAAAGTTAATTAATTAAATTACAATTAACTGGCAAATGTCTCAATTAAATCAAATTAAATTAACATCACATATTTATCAGGTCATTTACATTAAATTAACCTCTTTTTTTCTCAATTAAATAAAATTAACAATTAACTTAGTATAGTATAGTATTCAATTAAATTAAATTAACAATTAACTTATATTATAGTATAGTATAGTATTTAGCGGATATAGTAGTCCGTCTATGGCCTGTATGTGCCGTGTCAGTTAAATTAACAATTAGTTTTAATTCAATTAATAATTCAAATTCAAATTAGCAAGCATAAAAAAAACATAGAAATTCATTGAATTGACAGCGTTAACATATTTAATAAGTGTTTTGGAAAAACATACATACATAATTATGCATGGTACTATACGTACTGTAACTAGTACAAGATCATTAGGCTTTTGTTCATCGGTGTTCACTGTCTGTTCCAGGTCATTTATTAGATTTCAAGAACATGGGCAATTCAAACGTGTTTTCACTTAACCAGCATCTTTCAGCACTGAATACCTGGATACACTAAACAACTCCAGACTCCATATACACTTTACATTGCACGCCCTAGAATGGGTGATAAAGCCATAAGAAGAAGTACTAGAAACATAACATACAAGGGAAAAAAGTTAAGTATACCTCTTTATAAAGCAGTAGTTAGATCTCATTTAGAATACTGTATACAAGCATGGAGACCATATTGTAAGAAGGATACAGATACGCTTGAACGCATACAAAGGAGAGCAACTAAAATGATTCCAGAACTGAGAGACCTTAGTTATGAAGAACGCCTGAAGGAATGTGGTTTAACAACTCTAGAGACAAGGAGGTTAAGAGGAGATCAGATTGAAGTTTTTAAGATATTGAATGGGTATGAAAATATTGATAGAAATATGTTTTTCTCACTCAAGTAGGATAGCAGAACTAGAGGACATGAGGTAAAATTAGTAAAGGATCAATGTAGATTGGACATCAGGAAGCACTCGTTCTCACAGAGGACAATAAATGAATGGAACAAATTGTCTACAGATTGTGTAACTGCTAGCAGCGTGAATATGTTTAAAAACAAGGTTAACACATATCTCAGGAGGGCGGGTTATAAGTAGATGAACATTGTTGGACTCTCGATAAGCCAATGGCTTCCTTGTCCACTTGCCATCTGGGCCTTTGGCTTGGATGGCAAATCTTGTTAAATAATAGAATACACTACCAGCGGGGCCACTGCCAAACTCACAGTTGAGCTTATTCACTGACTGACACTGGCTGGACACTGAGACTGTTCAAACAATTGCCGTGATCTGAATAGAAACTTTCTTTGATAATGACTGAATGAGCTTTAGTCACTTGTTATGTCTAATGTGCACAATGATCATTAAAGCTCTAACTACTGACAGCAGGCCAGTGACAATCGCCAGTGGAATGTATTTAAAAAAACAACAACAGCAAGCAGGGTCCTGGCGAAACAACTTCGCAGTATTTAGCTCGATTATATAATTTCTTGGATTAATGGATAGCTTTATATGTGATCAGTAGTACCTTTGATAAGTTGAGAGTGCTTATTTAGCGAGATCAATGTCTTCATTGTTGTCGCCGTGATCAGGCGCTCTTCACCCGAGAGCGTACTCCCAGGAATATTAGTTCGCTTTAAGGAACTTGCAGAGGTATACACTGTGTCTTGTTCTGCCGTTTGGATTATGTATACATTGAAGACGACTCCAGTCCATAAACAGGCAGTGCAGAGTAAGGAGCGAGATAAAAAGCCATCACACTCTTTCTCACGTCCGATGCTTAAACCAATAAGGTGATATCTGTGTGGGACACATAGACAGACATTTTAAACCACGGCCATTTTCAAATTCAAAACCATGGAGCTATAAAACCATTGCGGGGAATTCCTGTGTAGCTATAGGTGATCCAAATAATCAGTAGATCAGGGTGTTTTGAGGTGTGGGTGTAGTTTCCCTGTCTTTGGTAACGTGTGTGATCATATTACTTTTATTCTGCCAATTATGCAAGGATGTGTCGGAGAAACACCAGTCAGTATCCTCAGGGACACCGGATGTAGCGGTATAGTTGTGAGACGTGATCAACTCACGATAGAGAAGCGGAATATATTGTAGCAGGAAAAGATGCTCAAAGCGAATGAGATTTCAGGGAACCAGTGTGAGAAACTCAACTAGGAGATCCAGGCAATGAAGCAGATGAAGTATGCTTCGGACAACTTCCGCCGGTGGAAGCTGACCAAGGAGAAGGAAGTGGCCCAACTCAATTCCAAGGACCCCAAGCGTCAGGTGGAAGTGACGAAGCTAGAGCTACGTCATGAACGTCAAGGAAGGCAGAGCAGGTGACTTTGGCCAACAAGCGGTTGGATGATGCTTTGGTACAGCAGAAGCTCACCGCTGATGAGAGACGTGGCAGATTTGCAAAGGAGGACATGTTCAGCATTGGAGCTGGCGTCTGTAAATGGCTGAGCCAGGAGCTTGAGGTTTTTGTGAGCATTGCGGAGGCAAAACGCCGCCTACTGGAGGTGATCAATGATCGCAAGGAGCTCAACAAACAACCGAGAGACGGCGAGTCAAAACTCTCTCTCGACCCTCCTTCCAAGAAAAACCTTCTCAACGATAGTTCAACACATGATGCTAACGCGAATCACCAGGTAAACGAGATGACACGACACAAGCAAGAGGTTGTTCTGAGGAGTGTGCAGACCAGGATGAGGAGGCAAAATCTCTGTGGGATAACGTGCACACGATGGTGGAGGCGAAGGTAAAGTTCAGCCTTAAGCTGAGTGAGTTGGAGCGAGTGAGAGACGCCTACAGGGAGGCTGTAGCCCAAGGGAAGGAGGTCAGTGCTGGAGCATCTTAAGGACGTATGATGCGAAAACACTCGAATGGATTAACCGCTGTGGATAACTATGTGGATGACATTGTGGTGCACACACAGACGTGGCCACAACACCTAGCTGTACTCCGTGAAGTATTTAAGCATCTCAGTTCTATTAAACCCTCGATGTATTGTCTTGGGTACTTACTTGGGTCATCAAGTAGGAAAGGGGCAACTTATGACCCAAAATGATCACGTAGAACTTGTGCAAGAGAAACCAGTTGCTCAGACCGTTACCAAGGTTAGGTCATTCCTGGGACTTACCGGAGATTACCGGAAGATTACTCCCAATTATGCTAGCATTGCTACCCCTTTAGCAAACTTAACAAGGAAGGGGCAACCCAAGAAAGTAGTGTGGTCGGAAGACGCCGACCGAGCGTTCAAAGAGTTGAAAGCTATGTGGTGAAGTAGGGTAGGGTGGGGCAAGGAGCCCCCGTGGGGTAAGAGTTGAAAGCTATGTGGTGAAGTACGCCAATTCTGAAACTGCCTGCCCGATTTTGATCGATCTTTTGTTCTTAGAACAGATGCACCGGGCACGGGTATTGGTGAAGTACTTCCCCAAGTGTATGACGGAGAACCCTTTAATGTAGCGTACGTTAGTAAGAAGTTAACCCATATTCAAGTGCCATACGCCATATCGGAAAAAGAATGTTTGTCAACTGTCTATGTTCTGGAATAATTTACGACTTGCCTCTACGGGCAGACATTCGTTATCCAAACCGACCATCAACCATTGGCTTTCCTATGAACAACCCGATTAACCATTCTGAGTTTAATCCGATGGGCGTTGAAGTTGCAACTGCTTAGAAGTGAGGCCATCCAGGCAAAGAAAATGTGAGCGCTGATTTTCCCAGCAGAGCCATTAAGTACTGTAGGTTGACATGATAATTCGACTGATCGACTTTTCATTCAGAATGACATATACATTAACATGTTCAATACAGCATGAATCTAGAAAGTCCATGATGAGGGATTGTTATTATGTGGCTCTTCCTACCGGAGTATATAGTAATTTCCATGTTTGATGAGTTTTTTATACTTGGGCTGTAGCTATGTCGTCTAGCTAAGTAGTATATTTTGTTGTTACGTATTAAGCAACAACGTGATTACATTAGCATCAGCACAGTTGCGTTGTGTTTGTTTCATATGTATGTGTATATTAGTTGTGAAATTTTTTTACAAGCTAATCCTTAAAAGCCCGGGGTTATTTCACAGATCTGAGATCGTGTGAGTTTGTATAGAATTAGATTGTTTACTTTAGTCACCTAACGATTGAACTTGGTGACTGTGAATCGTGCTAGTGGCGCCGAATAGCAACCAATGGCAAATACAGATTTTGGAGAAAATTTTTTTTTTACAATGTTACAATGTTACAATTAATTAACAGTTAAACGAAATGTTGCCATCATTGGAAAACTCGTCGTTTACTGATATTGTTTATCGTTGCATTAGCATTTAATTATGGTGGAGAACAAATATCGTGAGATATAGTAGGAGTTGTTAATTTGTGCCGGTGACAGCATAATGGTGAAGTACATGTTTATGTTCTCACCTTCAACAATGGGTTGAGGTAAAGGAAATTTGTAAAGTGCTTTTTTATGTTATGAATCTTGTACGGGATGCCCTTTGGTGTATACCATTGTAGTGTATTGGTGTTCAATGGGCATTTATGCAAAACAAGGTTGGTGTTCAATGGGCATGCTCCCTGTGGCAAGGCGATGAGCGACCGCTCCCTGGCTGTGAGTAGTCTGCCATGTTTTTCATTGGAATAATAAAACGTGTGTAATACACTACAGTGGCGACGAGGAATGGATAAGACCATAAGTAAAAAAAAAACATTATGGCAGCGCCAGTTGGCAGTTTGGGTGAGTTTGATCATTCTAAAGAAGCATGGGCGGCGTACATTGAGAGGCTGGAGTCCCATTTCTATGTGAACGACACTGACAGATGAGCGAAAAAAGGCTTGTGATAGGGAGCGACACCTATGGACTACTGAAAACATTGATGGTTCCCACAAAACCGTCAACTAAGTCATTTGCGGACTTAGTAAAAACACTTGGGGATCATCTAGACCCCCAAACCACTGAAATGGGGGAGCGTTTCCGCTTTGGCCGCCAATATCAACACGAGGGTGAAAGTGTCGCCTTGTTCGTGGCAGAGCTGCGGCGACTGTCGCTGCATTGTGGTTATGCAGACAACCTAACTACAGCCCTGAGAGACCAGTTTGTGTTGGGTCTACGATCGGAGTCAACACAGAAGAAGCTGGTAAAAGTCAAAAACCTAAGTCTGGAAACTGCTATCGAAACAGCGAAGATAGACGAAACAGCTAGTCGTGACACCGACGAACTACAAAATAGACACGGAGAGGCTACTGCATCTGTCCACAAGCTGTATTCTCAACAGCAGCCACGTCAGAAGAGAGAGAGAGAGAGAACCGAGAAGAAATTACATATGCTACAGATGTAATGGCCGCGGGCACAGGTCGGACGATTGTCGCTTCAGAGACGAAATCTGCCACGGATGTGGGAAGCCGGGCCACATCAGGGCCGTGTGTCGGTTTGGTGACAAAAACAAACACTACAAGAAAAGCAAAAAGGTGAACCAAATGTCAGCTGCCAAAGGTGACAGTAGCAATGGTAGTGATGACAACGAGTGGAGCGATGGGTTACACACCCTAGATGCGGTTCACCAGTTAACAAAACCAAAGAACAGAACTGACATGATTTGGACGACACTTCGGGTAGCCGGGCAACCGCTTAAAATGGAGGTCGATACTGGGTCGGCATATTCAGTAATCCCACACCATGTGTACAAGGAAATGTTCCAGAAGCATGAACTCCAGCCTACATCAGTAACTCTCCGAACCTACATGGGGGAGTTGGTTGTCCCCGAAGGAAAGCTTCGTGTCCAGGTCAAGCACAAGAAGCAGAAGGTGAAGCTGGACTTATACGTTATCAAAGGCGGTCGACAAGTGCTGTTCGGTCGTGACTGGTTTTGGGAGATCAAGCTCGATTGGGGAGAGATCCACTCCCTGAAGTCATATGACGGGACTAGCAAGGATATTTCCCTGAAGGATGCCAACAAGCAAGTTCAGCGGCTGCTGGCCAAGTACAAGTTGGTAAGCACGGAAAGCTTAGGGACATTAAAAGGTGTGAAAGCAAAGCTCACCGTGGAGGAAGGTGTTCAACCGAAGTTCTGCAAGCCACGAATCGTGCCATATGCGATCAAACCGTACTTTGAGAAGGAGCTAGAAAGGCTCCAGAAAGAGGGAATCATATCCCCTGTCGAGTATAGCCAGTGGGCATCCGGAGTGGTACCGGTGGCAAAGCGAGAAACGAAGGATGTACGTCTCTGTGGGAACTATAAAGTTACAATCAATCCAGTGCTCCGGGAAGATAAATATCTGTTACCACGTATCGAAGATATTTTCGCCAAGATGGCCGGAGGCAAGAGATTTAGCAGAATTGACCTCAAGAATGCTTATCTGCAGATGGATGTAGAGGAGGACTCAAAGAAATACCTCACAATCAACACACACAAGGGCCTGTTTAAGTATAATAGGCTGCCGTTCGGGATTAAAACAGCACCCTCGATATGGCACAGGGCAATGGAGCAGACCCTACAAGGAATCCCTGGCATGGAGGTGATGCTAGATGACATCATTGTTACAGGAAAGTCTGATGCTGAACATCTGGAAAACCTAGAGGCAGTCCTAAGGAGGCTGGCAGAGAAGGACTTGCGGATCAATGCGAAGAAGTGCCGGTTCTTCATGGAACGGATTGAGTACTGTGGCCATGAGATTGATCATGATGGTCTGCACAAAACAAAGGCCAAGATAGAGGCCATGCAGAAGGCACCACACTCTCAAGATATCAGTAGTTTAAGAGAATTTCTTGGACTGGTGAATTACTACCACAGGTTTTTACCCAACTTGGCTAGTGTGTTACATCCCCTAAACCAATTGCTAGAGGAGGATCAAAAGTGGATGTGGTCGAAGGAGTGTGAACAGGCGTTTGATGAAGCAAATAGTCTGATCATTTCGGAACAAGTTCTCGTTCATTATGATCCGGACTTGCCGATCAGAGTAGCGTGCGACGCATCTGCATATGGTTTGGGCGCCGTACTCAGTCATAAGATGCCAGATGGATTAGAGAAACCAATCGCGTTCGCCTCGCGAACTTTAAACAAGGCTGAACGAAATTACAGCCAGATAGATAAAGAGGCACTGTGACTCGTGTGGGGAGTTAGGAAGTTCAACCAGTACCTGTTTGGAAGACGATTCACGCTGGTGACGGATCACCAACCCCTCACAGCTATCTTCCATCCAGGGAGGAGTATTCCAGCAATGACAGCTGCAAGGATGCAACTGAATGCCCTACAGCTAGCAGCACACGACTATGACATAGTCTATAAAAGCTCTTTGAAACATGCAAACGCAGATGAACTTTCGAGGTTACCATTGAAAACAGGGAGACATCTCCTGATGTGGTGGATATATTCTACATGGACCACGTGGAAACCCTACCTGTCACGGCAGCGACCATCAAGACGAAGTCCAGCAAGGACCCCGTCATGTCAAAGGTTCTTGAGAGGACACAGGCCGACTTGAACCATTCTTCGCCAAGCGCTGTGAGCTGAGTGTATTCCACGGATGCATCATGTGGGGAATACGTGTCCTGGTGCCACAGAAGTTACGCAGCCAGATCCTCCAGGAGTTACACGTTGGTCACATCGGTGTTGTGAAAATGAAGGGGCTGGCACGTAGCTATGTCTGGTGGCCTGGGATAGATAAAGATATAGAGTATCTGGCCGGGAAATGTCAAGGATGCCAGAGAGTCCAGTTTGAAGCTCCTACCGTGCCACTTCACCAGTGGGAATGGCCTGCAAAACCATGGCAGCGTATTCATGTAGATTACGCTGGACCGTTTATGGGACGGATGTTCTTAATAGCGGTCGACGCACACAGCAAATGGCCCGAGGTACTACCGACAGTCTCGGCATCATCAGAGAAAACCGTGGAACTGTTTGCAAGGTATGGTCTACCAGAACATTTGCACAGTGACAACGGAAGTTTTCCGAAACTTCATGAAAGCAAACAACATCAGACACACATTTTCTGCACCCTACCACCCAGCGACCAACGGGCAGGTGGAACGCTTCGTTCAGACATTCAAATAGGCCATGAGATCAGCGAGAGGCGACTCGGGTGCAATAAAACGACACCTGGCCCAATTTCTGTTTGCCTGCAGAAACGCTCCACATGCGACAACTGGTGATTCCCCGGCAATGTTACTGATGTGGCGAGGACTGCGAACAAGACTACATGTCATAAGACCAAACACGAGAAAGACTGTAGAGAATCACCAGGCCACGTCAATAGAGGAGAGGAGAGGGCAACACAGAGCATTTGAAGTTGGATACAGAGTAGCGGTAAGAAACTATCGCAACGATCATAAGTGGGTACCTGGTACCATACAAGAGAAGAAGGGTACCAGATCGTACGCGGTGCTGGTAGAAGAAGGTACTGTATGGCGGAGGCATAGTGACCAAATCAGAGCCTCTGACATCATCATGGTACCTAGTGCAGTGGAGGTACCAGTGGTTGACGAATCGACAGGAACAGCAGTCGAAGCAGAAGAAGACAGGTCGCCAATTCCAGTGCAGACACCGATGGCAGTGAACCATCCCGTGAGACCGGCAATTCCTGTGCAGATACCGAGGGCAGTGGACTATTCCGTGAGAAGGTCCACAAGAATCAGGAAGTCTCCAGAGAAGCTGGATTTGTGACAGTAGAAAGACGATGTCCAGTTTAATTAAGGACATAGACGCTGGTTAAGCCTGTACTAAAATGACATTGCTAGTAATGGACTAAATACCGGACGTTGAATCCAGGGACTGCGTTGTCATGTTGTAGATGTGGAGTAGCTCAACCAGGTCGTTTAAATGTTCTTGATACGTAACATTTGGAAGGGAGGAGTGTAGTGTATTGGTGTTCAATGGGCATTTGTGCATGCTCCCTGTGGCAAGGCGATGAGCGACCGCTCCCTGGCTGTAAGTAGTCTGCCATGTTTTTCGTTGGAATAATAAAACGTGTGTAATACACTACAACCATCATTATGTGTGTATTGTATAGATTCTTATGATATAGGTTTTGTGTAGGATATTATTTGATTTGAATGTTTGAAACGGGATGTTTTGGTGTAACTATTACGTAACTTTTCACTGTCAACTTGCAAGTTGTATAGGCAACCAAGCCTTTCCGTGGTCTATGTGAGTTATGTATGCACTAAAATGATTGGTTGATTTATTATGAGATGACAACTGTTATTGGTGGTAGAATATGTACAAAACAGCTGACGCCGGGTGTTGTGATGAGAAAATTTAGATAAATCAGACATCTGAGACGTTTGATTATTCACTAAGTGAATCGCCATGTGAATCGAATGATTGTCTCCGAGACATGGAAATGTGAAGCAACGTTCGTTCGAACAGAATACATTCACCGATATTATAATATATATATATTATAATGAGATTATACCCCTGTCTCGTGTTAAGAGTTTCGACGTGCAAGGACAATAATTGTCAGTGCATTACTCTTGATTATGCTTATTTCGCCGTTATTTCATCACTTGCGTCGTCGATTATGCATCGGTGAACATTAATACACCGATTGTATCTAACTATTCGTTGTTCGGACTGGGCGAATAATTGCCGACAAAAAGACGCGCTGAAGCCTCCTTGTGATTCCTCCATCTACACTCCATGCTCTATGCTTGACTGCACTGGCCTGGGAACGTTCTACGCTCGATTGCACTCGCTTGGTCACGCTCTACACATGACTGCACTCGCTGTGACTAGGGCTTACTTCGATTCGTCAACGCAGGTTAAGTGCGTACCCCCGCGTAGTATCCGGATATACCATGCGCGCGCAAATTACGCGAGTAAAACGAGTGAACAGCGACGATCATGATCATGGACATTTTCAAGATGGCAGCAGTGTAAATCCCCTTTCACTTTAATTGTTCACCTGCGCCCTCTAGCTTAAGAATTGTGCCGCTATCTAATGTAACTTCCGCTGACGTGCCATCTGAGAATCTTAGCCTCACAGTCTGCCATTTACAATAATTTATTAATTATATTACAAAACATTCAACACATTTACACATTGTTTGCTATGTTGGCAAGGCGCTGCGTGGCGGCTGGACGTAATTATTGTAAATGGCAGACTGTGAAGCTAAGATTCTCAGATGGCACGTCAGCGGAAGTTACATTAGACGTACTTACTATGCACAATAATGTAAAAATACCAACAAATAAATAGTCACACACAGCTGTACCTACTAAATGCTTTTATTTTTTTATTTACAAATCATAAAAGAAACCACGAATCCACAATTTACTCAAACGACTGCGCAATCTGCAGTAGGAGTAAGTCAAGTCTTTGGATGTCCTTGCTCCCTGGAAGTGTCGTTCTAGGGTCTCCAGCTGTTGTTGGACTTGAGGTTTAGGATCGCGTGAGCGGATAGCATCTATCAGCTGCGATCTTCGTGCCGCAAATTGTAACGTGTAACGTGTGTCGACTTCTCGCGTTTCTTCTGCGCGCCTTTTTCTGTAGCCGTATTCTGTATCGGCAGATAGACGACATCTTTTTACACCTCGTGGATAGCAATCAGTTCGTACGTATACAATTAATTACTGTAGCCTATTCACAGCAGGCATGGGCAATATTAAATTGAGAAGGTAACTAATGAAATAACCATTAACTCAGAAATGTTCCAATTAAATTAACTTCACACATTTCTCGGGTCAATTAAATTCAATTAACCTCCCAATTTTTTTTTTATTAAACGAATTTTAGTTAAATTGAAATAACCTCCCAAATTCTGCAATTAAAGTTAACAAACTATAATTCAATTAACATATTTTGGAATATATAGCATCGTTAGTTATAGGTAACATGTCTTTGTTACTTTTACAAGGTACAGTTCCAAGAACGTCTATAGCCAGTCTTCACTGCAAACCTTCTTCATCGCTGACGAAGGCCACATTCCTACGACATATAGATATAATCAAACAATACAATTATAATAAGTACCAGTCATGTGGGTGGCTCTGCTTCCATCGTACAAGGGTGAGTCGCTCTCCCAGACCTCGGCCGCTTCCGTTTTCGCTGCAGTCAACAACCTTATCCTTCCGCCTCGAATTCTGTCCCGTAGATCTACTGCTGCTTCTGCCTCTGACACCCAAACTAACGCCAACTTCTTATTCAGTAACCTTTCGTTAGTGGAACTAACTGATGCCGGCTCGTCTGATGCGATACATCTCACTGGTCGCACAGTTTCCTCGACGGCTGTAGTTGTTCCTCGGTCCACCCAACGAAGTAGTTATTCCGGTGACGACGGACGACGCACTCGATCTTTTCTTCTAAACGTAATGTCTTCGCGAAAGGTTTGAATATATTATTGCACATGGTTGACTGTTGATGTTAAGGAACTATAATACATTGTCAATGTCATGAACCTTATATTTATTTGAAGACCGACTGTCCTTACAAATAACACCTGTAATTGATAGCGGTGCCTAAGGCAATGCAAGCCAATGAGCAGGTGTGAATAACAGACATAGCATCACATTCACTTCTAGATCAGCATCACAGCCTACGATTCTTGTAGTGAGTATCGCACCTACGTATGAACACACATGAGCAGCCTATGTACCCAACACAAAGATATGTGCGATTATACTGCAAAGCACAAAACGTAAGCGTGACAGCAATTAGCCGGGTGTGACTCAACTCTTGAAGACAACTCGGAGCAGCTGTATTTCATTCGTTGTAATTCGTCATAATTTCCATACCAAGATATTCTTGTACAACAGTCACGGAATGCGATCAAAACTAACAGAAAGCTGAGTGTTTCCCATCTACGTTTTGACGTTGTTAAGTTTGAACCTAATTACATAACACATGCACATGGTCTCTCTGTTTCGCTTCAATTAATTTTGCGAATAACCAAGCCTACCTTGTATCCACAACTACTAGTAAATTTTTATTAAAACTTACTTTTATTAAGTTATTATTAGTAGTAGTATTAGCAAGATATGAACATATCGATACATCAACTTGCATATATTTTGTAAGACTACTATAACAGTATGGGATTGATTTTTAAAATAAGTTAACGGCTTCAGAAATACATGCTGAAATAAACAATGCAAGCCAATTACTCCGTTGTGTTGCGCTTGATTTGTGCTCGCCGATGCCAGGCTGATCCATTCACACCCATTGAGATAAGTGTAATCATGGAATTCCGTTCTGTCACCTGCAAAGGTCTTTCTTTTATGTGCTTTGAGCCGACAGTTTGTGCTACGTATTCATCACAGATGTTTCTTTTCCGACCGAAGCATTTTCAAAGAGTAATTAGTTTCTTTCATTTGTGCTCTACATCATTCTTTCATGTTCGTTTCAAACTTCTTTTCTTCAAATGCATTGATTTTGTGCCTTGAGCATTAGCTGGGGTGTGAAGTCCGGCCATTACAGATCAGGCCAACATCAGGAGTTTCAAAAAGGGGGAAATCCTATGAATAAGAGGTGTGAAATTAACGTTGTAAGCGTGAATGCCCTTGAGCTGTTATATGAGATTTTCCATAAGTAGGTACTTACCGAATGTGTGATGATGCGTCTGCGCCACATGGCAATGGTATAAAGGCACTGTGAGCTATGGTAAACCATTTACTTTCACGATGCATTTATTTCAAGACGAACTCGCTCCTGTCATTGTTGGCGCTGATCGCTGCGCTGTGCTCGACTACTATTTCGCCAATGACCTTCCTGCTCCCCGCATATCATGTCCGACATGTTTTTCCGACATGAAATTGGTGCCACGTGCTCAGCTGAGTGACCGATTTGCATGGTACTGCAAGAACTTCCAGTGTGGGTCTCGATCATACCACTCGGTGAAGGCGGACAGTTGCTTCGCCAGAAGCCGCGTACCCCTTCAGAAGTACATCCACATGGTCTATCTGTGAGCCCAGAATTCGCCAGTGAAGACGGCTGCAGAAACACTTGGTGTGTCTCGTCAGTACGTACAGCAACATTTCCTCTTTCTGCGAGAGGTCTGCTCCTCACATCTCATCAACGATCCTGTAGCTCTCGGTGGGGCTAATGTCATCGTGAAGATCGACGAGTCACTGTTCCGGCACAAACCCAAGAACAATCGTAGTCGAGTCCCTGCATCGGACCAGTGGGTGAAGTCGGCTACATGGAGCTCGTACAAGACCGTCGAGCAGTGACGCTGATCCCCATCATCGTGTCATGCTGCCCGGATCGATCATCCACAGCGATCAGTGTGCTGCGTACCGTCAACTGAGCCGGAACAACAACTACACCTACACTACTGTGAACCACAGCGAGAACTTCGTCGATCCAGCCACATGTATACACACGCAAGCCATCGAATACTACTGGGCGAAAGCCAAACTGAAGTTCAAGGCGATGAAAGGTGTTTCCTCGGAACAACTGTCAAGCTACCCCGACGAGAGGATGTGGCGAGACAGGTTTGGTGCCGACATCACAGCAACCTTCCACAACATTTGTGCCCATATATCACTGATATATCGGTTTTAAACCACCCGAAGACAACAACAATAACAGCTCTTTTCAGAGCCACACACAAACCAAACAGCTCTTTTCAGGACTACCCACATATTTGTGGAAGAGTTTGCTATCATTGATTTGAGATGTTGGTTTTATATATATTATACACAAATACGTAATTGTGCTAATTTAGCAGTAGTCTATACTCTAACTCATATAGTATCCCAGTAAAGAGTAACATTCCTATATCGAAGTAATTAAAGCTTATCTGGAATGCATTTTACTATCATAGCTATGTATTTTTTACATCGTCCCTTCAGTATGATAATAACAGTTTGAATTTATTAATATACCGGTAGTTCCTTGTCACTCACCAAAATCATACGATTCTCGTTTGAATGTCCTTCAACTTTATATTTGTTTTCATTTATATCGAAACTATTATTTCATATTGATATGACTATCATAGTTTTGTCACATATCGTGTGTAGAAGACGACAGGTTGGAAAAGGAGGAGGCATGCAAGCGATAGATGAAATACAACACCTGAGATGGATGGATGAGGTCAGGAATAAAACAAATACTATTTAATAAAATATTAATATCTTCTTCTTCAAAATGTTTTATCATATGTTTTTTTACTGTTCCTACACTTTACGTTTTACCTCTTCTGGTGTTTCGTCGCGGAACAACTTTCTCTTCTTTGCACACTTGTTTTCATCATCGTAATCAAGTCCTGGTGCAACGGAGTTTGCTTCATTCTCGAATCGATCGAACTTTTCTGAGTCACGCAAAGAATGTGTGTGTTCCAGCAAGACCCTGTGATGCATAACCACTGAACCGATCTCAATTCCTGGAGCTTGCAATGTCTTGTTACCTCGGTTCAATTTGTCCAGGATGTTGTTCCACACAAGGCACATAAGAACGATGTTCAGAGAGCTCCGATTGCTTATCAAAGACTTTGCCTCGAGCACGACAAGTGGAAGTTGGGTAGAATTTCTAGCTATCGCGTCAACAGAGTTTATATTACTTTGTAGTTTGATGCCAGCGCCTTCACGGCATCTGCTCGAGCAGACCATCGTGTTTCTGATAGGCTCTTTACCACTGGAGACTGTTTCGGTAGGTTCTCTAATAGTTTCGACCACCTCTGTGGCGAGGCTGACAAGAATGTGTAAAGCCGCTGAACGATGCCGAAAAACCTGACCGCATCAGTGCAGGATTCGGTCGCTGCAGTCCCAACTTAATGTAGACTATGCGCTGCGCATGATACCCATTCAGCAAGAGGGTTCACCTGGTGAAATCGTTCCAGACATATTTATCGCATGGTCATACATTTGTCCAAGGCAATCATCAAGCTTTATTCCGCATTCATCTAGGAAAGACGAGTGTTTCGAACAAGTATTTCCCCTCGTGTTTCTCAATATCTATGACGGCCAGGAAGTGTTCCACGGGTTGTCCGTCAATCCGAACGAATCGAATGACGATGATCAGTTGATCGATATGTGCTATATCAGGTGTGAAATCTATGCTGATAGAGTAGTACTTCGCCTTCTTTATTTCAGCAATTATTATTGCTGAAAATTATTTCGCTTTCACCCTGTCCGATAACAGCTTGACGAATTCTTCACAGATTGTTGAAGAGAGATATGATACTTGATCTCTTCCGTTATTCCCATATTGGCGAATATGTTCGGCCAGAAAAGCGACGAACTGTGAGAGCAATTCTAACAAGCCTAATTAGTTACCATTGTACTTCTGCCCAAACAACTCGGTGTGGCCTCGGAACGGGTGCCCTCTCTCTGCCAAGAAGGTAACAACGGCAACGATGCGCTTGAGGAGTTCGACCCAGTATTGCTGCTCATTCTCCAGCTGCTTTGCGATCGCAGAATCAAAATGGTGCGCTTTGGCATTTTCGAACCCCTTCTTTACAGCTACTAAGTGATTATCGCTACGTTCATGTGTCGGGATTTTGTGCGCATTTTTCCAGTCATTGAAACCATTCAGAGAAAAGATATCACTTCCGCTCCTGAATAGTTTACATACATAACAATAAACATTTCCTGTTGATGGAGAATACACCAACCAGTCCATCGTTACATTCTCCTCGTTAGGAAGCCATCGAACAAAGAATTTCCGTACGTATCTTGTCTTGGACGTGTGCGATCTCGCCGATTTGTGAAGATCCTTGTCCAAGTTCTGTGATGGTGGGTTTCTTGTAAAATGGTCTATCAATTCCTGAGCAATTTTCGGAAAGCACTGCTGAAAACAGGGAGCGGCCATAATTTATCAGGAGGGGAACCAAGGAATGAAAAGAGGGCTCAGTTTTTAGTGCACAGGATTTGGGGATGAGTTGGATTTCAAATCCAGCCAATACGTCCATC
The DNA here is from genome assembly GCA_009193005.1 of Lamellibrachia luymesi. Taxonomy (NCBI): domain Eukaryota; kingdom Metazoa; phylum Annelida; class Polychaeta; order Sabellida; family Siboglinidae; genus Lamellibrachia; species Lamellibrachia luymesi. Next base: position 222,946 of record SDWI01000362.1, on the reverse strand, counting down.
TCACTCGCTCCACGATAAACAATGATCACTCCTTAATAACACCTCTATAAAGTCTGTAAAGACATTAAAACATGTAAGGCCTACATCAGGATATGCCAAAACAGGTTTTCGGGAACATTCAGTCTACAAAAATATGCTCGGCTATTTTCGTGGGCCCCTGCCTTCGTGGGCCCTAGGTACGTGCCTATAGTGCCTATTGGTTGATCCGCCACTGCTTGGCACCACCCTCGCTGGGACTGCCTATGCTAGAAGCACCGCCAGCAAGTTATTAAGAAACTTTGAATGATTATGTAAATTGTGATTTGATAGTGATGAATAATATTGGACATTAGTAGATTGAAAGCATTCGACACCGTCCCTCAGAAAAGATTTATATTCAAACTTATATCGTATGGTATAGAGTATTGCACACTAAGATGGATCCAGGCGTTCTTGTCTGACCGTGTACAGCAGGTCAATGTAAATGGTACAAATTCTGAGTAGGCAAATATAACAAGTGGTATTCCACAGGGCAGTGTCTTAATTAGGACCGATCCTATTTGTTTTATACATAAATGGTCTTTCTGAGAATATAGTTTCGAATGTATAAATGCTTGCCGATGATACAAAGGTTTTTAAAACGATTACTAGTCTAAATGGCCAGCATACACTACAGAACAATTTAGATTATTTAACATCTTGGTCAAGTAAAAGGTTCCACCCAGGGAAAACAATACAGCAAGAGTATGCATACAACCTGAAAATAGATCATACTGCCCATGCATTAGGAGGAATAGAAAAACAAAAAGACATTGGGGTTATAATTGATTAAAACCTAGAATTTGATAAACACATCATCCAAAAAATAAACAAAGCAAATAGTATCATGGCAGTTATTAGAAGGTCCTCTACAACCTTAAATCAACATAAGGGGTCATAGTTTGACATTGTTTATAGAACGTGCTTGTACAAATGTTAGAAAATAATGCTTCTCACTTCGAGTTACCAGATTATGGAATGTTCTACCGGAAGTAGTTAACTCATTTAAAAACCGTCTAGATTGACAATTGGAGTACTGAGGAGTTTCTCTACAACTACAAAGCTGCCTTGCCAGGAAGTCGTAGAGCATTCCAAGGGAGAGTTGAAGATCTGACCACCGAGGCCACCGCCTACGGTCAGGAAGAATCTAAGTAAACCTGTAGAAAACCGTGTAGAAATGGCGATGCACTCTGATTGTTCTTCATAAGTTACCATTAATGCACGATGGAGACATCCTTTCACGTGCATCGTCGACGGAACGACGGGGTGCAGCAAGAGTACTTTCGTGACGCGTATGCTTCGTCATGTTGCCGCAGTGATCGATCCACTCCCCACCCACCAGAAACGATCACGTTGTGTTACGGAGAATGGCAATCCGCTTACGCCACGATGGATTTAGTCGACTTGCGGTTTGAGGAAGGAAATGCAACCATGTTCGATTCTGCAACGAGGAACCTCGTCATCATAGGCGATCATATGGCTGAAACGGACGAATGGATCACGATTTCGTTCACTAGAAAAGTCATCACAGGAACACGTCCTCGTCATCTCGTACAGAACCTGTTTTCGAAGAAAAAGGAGAGTCGTACCATCAGTCTGAACTTTCAATACATGGTGGTTTTCAAGAATCCTCGTGACGCATCACAGATGACGCGCTTGACTCAGCATATGTATCCGGGACGCATGAAGTTCGTGCATTGGGCTTATAAAGACACCACGTCGGTACCGTACGGTCACTATTGGTCGATCACAAACAGGACACGTCCGAGGATATACGTCTCCGCACGTCCATCTTTCCAGACGACGGTGTTCAGTATGTGTACTTGCCGAAGGTATAACAAGACCGAGTGCGTGGTTCTTCATTCGCACGATGTCTGAACTGGTGAAGAGACACTAACTGTGTATACAAGCGCTGAATAGATACAAGAACACAAAACTGAGAAAAGCCATCGTTGCCAACGCCGACGCCGATCTTCTGTGTGCACTGGCCGAGTGTGCTTACTACTTGTTGAAAAAGAACATTCTAATGACCGAACTACAAAAGCGGCGTTTTAGCAAATACAGAACGACATTACGCGAGTTGTCTCAAGGACACGCGCCCGCCGCCAGGAGGAGACGCATGTAACTGCAATCGCTGGTCGGTGAGTGTCACAGCGGGGGTTTCCTATCGGCCTTCCTAGCGCCGTTGGCAAGTTCAATCTTTCTACCCTTGCTCCGAGAGGTGCTGCTCAAGAAGTTGACAGAACACACTCAAATTGGCCTTGGTGGACAAGCGACTGCTGGACACCCGTTGGTCAGCACTACCACCACCATCACCACCAACGGATACCCTAAGTAAGAAGATGCAAATCCTCGATGACGAGATGATGTCCATCCTCGATAGAAAGGACCTCGACGACAGAACCAAGGTAACATTGTATAACCAGGTGTTGAAGCGGTACAACGTCTTGTCCGATAAAAAAATTAAGGAACAGGTATGCGTTTTCGCGGTGAACGAGTCGATGCCAGCAGCGGCAGCGGAGACGGGATGGAGGCGGCGGCGGCAGCAGTAGGAGCTCCTAGAGAGATTGATATAGAGGCCAACGTTGTGGAAACCGTTCCAAGACCATGCAAGCCAAAGCCAGAAGATTGATGGAGCGTCTTAAAAGAGATCTCGTGGACCGCTCGTGGCGAACTGGTACACGAAGGTGTGCCGGTTGCCGGGAGTGACGTGGTGGATCTCGTGAATTATCTGTTGCGCAAGATGCAAGGATGGCAGCCGTTTGCATAACAGCTCCGAGCCATCAACCTGCCTATGGAGTTGTCGGTAACGTTGCCAGGAGATCCTACATCTCAAGTCTCAAGTGGTTTACTCCAAACAGCCCAAACTTGGGCTAACGCAGGAGTTTGTGGTGGATACGTCAGACGAGGACCCCTTCACGCCGTGCAGCACCTACCACTCCTCACGCTGGTGGTAGTGCACGAAGATCACTCAGTTGGACACCCCTCGTTCGTCGGCATCGTCAGATGGAACATTCGAATTTCACCCCACCCCCGGAAAGAAGCAAGGTTATGGCGTCATTGGTTAGTTGGGAAGACATTTAAGGAAGTGCGGTACGTGTCCATAGCACAGTGTGCGCTGCGATGAGCGATCCACAGGACACGTACCATCCCTTCGTCGTTGCTATAATTTGCGGTGGACTTTACATGCTCGCCGACATCTGATACTAGCGTCACAATTCGGGTTTCGCTAGACTGTCGGTCCATCATCAACACTGCGTCTAACTGTACGTCAGCGTACTCGACACTCGTCAAGTTCTGTTCCGTGCTGCGGAATCAACGTCACCACCTCCACCAACGCATCGGACGTCTTTTAATGGCACCGAAGAATCAACAACTCAAAAGGGTCAACTTCGACTCGAAAAGGGTGGGAAGTTATGACGGAGTCAACGCCTTGCGACGCGTCACACGCGTGCCGAGGAAAGTCGTCGAAGAATGGTTGTCGGAACAGCACGCCAATACCCTAAACAAACCGGCGATAACTCGTTTCAAGAGACGACGCGTAGTCGTGGGAGGTCGACTTCAGCAGTGGCAGGCCAATCTCGTCGACTTGTCAAAATTGAAACACAATGACGGATGACCTTTCTCTTCATGGTGAACGACGTCTTCACGAAAGTGGCCTGGTGTGTTCCGCTGAAGAACAAGTTCGCGGCATCGTTGTTGACAGCGATGAAAATTACATTCACCAAAGGCTGGCCAAAGACGTTGCAAGAAAATAAAGGAATTTAATTTCTGAATCATCCCTTTAAGGCTCTGTTGAAGAAGTACGGCATCCATCACTTCTCTACTCATATCAAGGAGACGAAGGCGAGCATTGTCGAAAGATTCAATAGAACGTTGAAGACGCGTATGTTCATCCCTCCGATCCGCCCTTGTACCGACTGATCGAAAATCTCGGTGAAGTGCTGGACGGAACCTTCTACCGAAGCTGCAGAAGGTTTCGGTACCCGTCGATAAAGTGTACCGCGTGGAATCGGTACTGCAGCGCCGCGAGGTGGGCAGACGAACGGAGGCTTTGGTGAAATGGTAGGCATCCCCTCTAAATTCAACAGCTGGATCGATGCCAAGGCCCTCGTCCACTTTAAGGTCTAGCCGCGCGTCTGTCGTCGCTTCATTCGAACGATGACAGACGAGTCGACACCAGAGGCCTTCACCATAGAAGAAGAAAAAGAAGAGAAGCAAGAGGACGTATCAGCAGAACACAGTACTGGCGCACAGAACAACAAAGACAGCACTCCGAAAGAGAAGATCGTCTTTCGGTGTCAGGTCATCATATTGTACACGGTCATCTTGGTTAGCATTTACAACCTGACGACCGGTCACGACAACTCTAATTTATAGACAGCCCTGTTGAGTCGTTCTTTGGGCTACCTGCTGCCCAATCCCACTTTGAGACGCCATGGCGTGTGATTTCTACCTGACGCTACCTAGCAGCGCTTCCACGAATTTGCACCCCGATAATACATTGGTCCATTACATCACGGACTTGCCTCAACGTACCTTGCTGCCTGATGAGTGGGAGTGCGGGTTGGGAGAGATACAATACCCGCATACTTGGTACAACATTACAGAGAAAGACACCTGGTTCTTCCTCAGTGAGAAATATCCTGTGTGTCTTATCCCGAGTGCGAAATTAGCCGCTGGGTAATATAAAGGTCCTATAGCATTGATGGACCATGTCAACAAGGGGCTGAAAGGTATGGAGACGGATAAGGTAAGAGCTAAATTGAGGTTCGGTCCCATCACTCAAAAATTGACGTTGCACATGTCGTCCGACGCCACGACTCACCACAGTACAATGGGACCCATGTTAAGATTCCGTAAGTCGGTGGTCACCAGTCAGCCGGCAGCAGCAGCAACAGCAGGCGGCACACGCGAGTACGTCCACCCGAGACTAGGTGGAACGGATGTCGGTGTCACACCATCGGCCAGCGTGGTTTCACCACCTAGTTCGACTCCCCTCGTTTCGTACTTCTTCTGTAAAGAAGGCGCTAACGCGATGAGCGTGGCTCGAGAGTTCGATACCATTTACGTCTACACGGACGTTGTGGAGTCTCGCATCGTAGGCGACAGTCCCGCACCTTTGTTGCTGTCCCTCCCGGTTCACGGAAGTCACGGCGCCACGGTATCTGATCGTTTCACTAACGTCCACAATGTGCCTCTGTTGCGCAAAGACTTCGGAACGATAGAGATGGTTATAAGAGACTACATCGGATGGCTCGTGCCATTCGAGTACGTTAAGGTGACGTTGACGCTTCATTTTCGACTGCGCAGGAACGGACTGTTCTGAAGATAAATTACAATGACTATATGACTGATACCAGCGAGGTCACGGACTAGGGAGTCTGTTCGGAGGTCTGCTGTGCAGCGCCATGCCACTCATCAAGAGAGGTACCATGGCGTTGCGAAAGGGAGTGTTGAAAACTTACGTGCGCATCGCCGACGTCTTGTCTGGACAGAGTATAAAAAAGCATCCAAACGACTCGTCACGGATGCTGGTAAGAACCTGTTGAGTGGCCTTTTGACCCCTGGCGTGCGACCTCGTAAACATATAAAACGCGTGTCTGCGAAGAAATGAGTCACTACAGTGCCGAGATAGCGCAAGAGACAGACTTCACAGAAACGCGAGGCCGACATATTCGACGATGGCTTTCGTGCATAAACAGTCGTGCGAGGGCGTTAGGAGCGAGCTGGATCTTTTTACCGTACCCCAGACTCAGAACAGCATCGTGGACAGCCATATCGTGGAACATCAGCCCATGACTTCTCTCGATTCGGGTTGACCGATATCATTCTTGATACCCGGATGGGGAGACGATTACCTGGATCTCGCCAACACGTTGCTACACGTACAGGGGAAGGTGACCCGAGCCGACGGAGACGACCTCGACTTGGCCGATCCCGTGGGCCCGGTGAATAACTGGCTGCATTCGCTGTTCAGTCAAATCGACGTCTACCTGAACGGTACGCTCGTGACCCCTTCGACCAAAACGTACGCGTATCCTGCCTACATAGAGACGCTGCTGAGATACGGCGACGATGCCAAGGACACGCAACTGACGAGTCAGCTGTGGCACAAGGACACAGCCACTCACATGGATGCAGTCGAGATCGATGACGGGGCCGCGGCTAATGCAGGGTTCATGGCTCGACGAGCGAACATCGTACGGAGTCGGGTCGTCGACATAATGGGTCGTCTACACGTGTATCTGTTCATGCAGGGTTAATTATTGATCAACGGCGTCGATGTCAAGATACGAATGGTACGCAGCAAGTCCGCGTTTGCCCTCATGGCTGGCGGAGCCAACCCGGATTACAAGATCAACATCATCAATGACACCTTGTTTGCAAAGAATGCCACCGTGAATCCGTCCGGGCGCACATCAAGGCCCTCGACAAGAGCACGGTCAAGTATCCGATGCGGTCCGTCGACTGCAAGGTGTAATCCATTCCCGCGGCGCCCGGTCGCATATGCACGAGATCCTGTTCGCCGATACTCTGCCGAAACGGCTGGTGCTGTGCTGAATCGATAACGATGCATACAACGGTTCGTACGCCAAGAATCCGTTCCACGCCAAGAACAACGGCATCAACGTCGTCGCCGTGTACGTGGACGGGCGACAGATACCCTCCAAACCTTTCCAAACGAATTTCGACGACAACCTCTTCGTCAGGAGCTACATGAACATGTTCACCTCGACCGGTAAGGTGTGGCAGGACGAGGGGAACCGACTGTCTCGCAGCGACTTCCGGCACGGCTACACCTTCTTCGGTTTTGATCTGACCCCCGACGAGTGCGAAGGCGCCTGCTTCCGACTAGTACAAAACGGAAACCTGCGCATCGCGATTAATTTCCGTGACGCGCTGCTGTGAACGTCATCACCTACGCCGAGCTCGAGTCCGTGCTGGAAATCGAGCCGTAACATCATCTACAATTACTGAGATTGACACTCTGCAGATCGCCAGATTACTAGCAATGGACCCGCACACCAGGTCGATCTTTCGAGGCGTCGTATCCAAAGCCGGACTGGACTGCCTACGACGATAGATGCTTTGCCAGTCGCCTTCGTGTGCAACTCCGACGACGGCGACGAACCGGGTGAACATTGGAGAGCGCTGTACCTGGATGCCGATGGATGCGGCGATTACTTCTGCTCGTACAGCCTGCCGCCACGACACGCGGCGTTCCGCACCTTCGTGAACGAACATTTCTCCAAGTCGACTCATAAAAGCAAGAGACTTCAGAGTCCTCTGCCTAATGTTTGTGGACAATATTGTGTAGCTTATCTATGGGTTCGTTGTAACGGCTTTCCGATGAGAACTTTTGTGAACATATTTGGCACCGATTTAGTGGCTAACGATTGCCGCGTCTTTGATTGGCTTAAAGAGCTGCGACAGAGTAGACTGTACTATCGCACACAGCTCATCGATTGAGCCACTAAACACCCCTAAGCTCACTACCTCTGGAGTGGTGGTAAACAACCGTATATCACGTCATCACCGTGGTCATCAGAGTCGTAATCGTTGCGGTATTACACGCTACCCTTGTTGTGTCCTGCTCGTGTTGTTAATAAAATACGTGTGCACTCGTACAATACCGTGTTTTGTTTGTTTCTCGTATCCTCGTCAGGCCCTTTGATCCCTGTTAATGAATGGTGTCGCTGCTCCTTTACGTCGGATGACTCCTTTACCACTCCTTGACCAGTCCTTTCGTCGCTAGGGAGCGCTGATAATGCCCATGTAGTCATACAGCCGACAGGGGCGCTGATGTCATGTGAGCGATATTACACCTCTTTACTTATATTCTCACACAGGATATATCATCCCGGTTTTCCCCAAAATTTATTTTTAGTAGCCATTGAAACATGGTCCCTCGTTTGCTTGTATACTACTCCTGGGGGCGGTGCTTCCTAAAACGCATGAACACAGATGTACACACAAGAACGGCTATATTTGGCAAAGGGTGCATTCATAACACTCAAACAAGTATGGACATCCACCAAGTATATAACAATTAAATTATTCAAGAGCAGTATTGTCAGTGCTACCATATGCAGCCAAAATGTGAAGAATGACACGAACGTAGGAGAATAAATGGAATTTTCTTCAAAGGATATATGACAAATACAAACAATACACTGACCAATGAAAGTGTCCAAGATATATACAAACGGGCTTGTGTACCACATGTTTCAGAAGTTATAACAAAAACAAACGATGAAGATGGGTCAGACGCACGCCTGTGAGAGATGGGAGAATAAAAACACAATAGCTTTGTCCTGGACCCCCCGGGAAAAAGGTAGACCAAAATCAACATGGTGAAGGACTGTCAAACCAGAGTAGAACCATCTGGGATGGAGTTCTTGGAGGACGGCATAAACACACCAAGACATCGGACGGAATGGCGAACGTTGCTAAATGGCCTTATGGACAAATCCAACTAGGGTACGAAGACGACAAGTAAGCAAGTAGTATACCATTAACGTCCAAATTCCAAAACCGAGCACCATAGAAAGAGGTAAATGGCAAATATTTAACGTTTTGCACGAACATATTACAACACCATATGGAATAATGAGAATATCCTGGTAAATTTCCATAAAATCAACCCATATTTTACTAAATTTCACTAGCATACTATCCAAGTAAAATGGATAAACATGACACTGCCACAATTATTAAGTTGGTATTTTGACGAGTTCAGTAAATTATATATCATATTTGGGTGCAAATTCTAGAAACATAACGCATGTGGTTTTTAAATTTATTTATTAATTTATCAAGAGGTTCGAGGAACCAGTGGCAGGACTGATAGCAAGGTACATGATGTAATAATAAAGGCATACAGTCATTCAAGACTACCATTTATAGCGTTCTAGATTAAGACATTATCGTTACACATACAAATAACTACGCAACAAGCCTGATACATACAACAATATACACATGTACAATGCTAATAATAATACAACTATATAAGACTAGAATAACACATCAACATTACACATACAATGGTTTTGTGATGCACAACTCAAGGTACTGGCATCCATAAATATATCACAGCTCTATTGATTTAAATACAATGTGTTACAAGTGGCCTTACATCTATTTAATATGAATACTTCCTAATGTTGAATATGCTGTTGAAAATTCTAAGATGCGTGCGTGTTTGAATGTGNGTGCGTGTGTGTGTGTGTGCATGTGCTCCACTCTAAAAAAAACATAACTAAGCCCATTTGAATACAGTCGACAATATCACAAAATATATGAAATTAAATAGCTACTACACTGTATCACGCAACATTTATGAGTTCACTATAATTATTATCAAATAATCTTACAAATCACGATACATCACATATTCACTTTTTAACGACTAATTATGTCCAGGAATGTGTAGAAATTACGTCTCTTCATTTCTAAAAAAATATAATCGATAAGTCGAAATCATCATAGTCATCATTGAGGTCGTCGTGGCCGCTGTCTTCGTCGTAATAATTTTCTTCTTCATCATCAGCATCATCAACAGCAGTGGCGTTGACATCAGCGTCATCAGGATCATGATTTTGCTGACGATGATGATCATCATCATAGCCACAGTCATCGGTGTGGTCATCGTTGTCTTCTTCATGTTCGTCGTCTTCGTCGTCGTCTTCATCATCATAATCATCGTTGCTGTTGTCTTCGTGGTCGTGGTCGTCGTCATTGTCGTCGTCGTCGTCATCATCATCATCATAGTCATCGTCGCTGTCGTCGTCGTCATCATCATCATAGTCATCGTCGCTGTCGTCGTCGTCTTCATCGTCGTCGTCATCATCATCATAGTCATCGTCGCTGTCCTCTTAGTCTTCATCGTCATCTTCTTCTTCATCGTCAACAGCAATGTCGTCGACATCAGCGTCATCAGGATCATCATTATCCTGCAAAGACAAAGCAATAACACACGTTGAACAATAAAGCTTACGGTAATATGCACGGAAGAAATAAACATGTAGGAGAAGTTGTTTCAGCTCTTCGGTTTGCAGATTACAATGCATTGTTGTCCGAAACAACTGGAATCAATGCCAACATATATATATGACAGGAAAAGTCTCAAAATACTTCAAGAAACATTAAATGCACGAATGTTTTCGTAGATAAACAGGAAATAAAAGAGGAGGATGAAAGACTGGAAAAGGTTGGCTCTTATAAATATTCAAGACATTAACAAGGATAGAAACACATCAAAAGAAGAAACAGTGACTAGCATAACATATTGTTTTATATGTTTTGGAAAACACTGTGGAATATTCCAGAACTGCACAAAAAGAACACTGTTGAACATCAAGCTAAACGACATAATTCTACAAACAACAAAAACAAGAACAAAAGTTAGTGATACAAAGTGAAATGGGCATGTCATATAGCAAGAATGAAGACAACAAGTGTATCATCAGAACATATCAATGACAACCCAGAAAATGAAAGAGAACATGAGGCGCACCGAAAAGATGATGGTGCGAAAATATTGCCAACTATGCAGAAGCACTTTGGACAACCCCAAACACAAAGAAAGAAAGATGGACATGTCTAGAGGAGGGCTAGATCCCCCACTGGATGTCAAGACACACATTCTCGCAACATGTTACTATACTAACAACTCGAAGGCACCATAAGTTCTTGAACCCACTAGAACAAATATTATATTATTGATCACGTTTGTGAAAACACATGTATTTTTAACAGTTATGTTCACAAAAAACGAATTTGTATATTGTTGACCTAGTCCGCTATCTAGAATTTTGCTTTATAGTTTACTTGCCATTGGTTGTCACAATGGAAATTTACTGATAATTTCCAAACATGAAATGATGTAAGCTCACACTTTTACAGCGACGTTTATGCAACACAACACTGCAATGAAAACATTATCATCATCAGGACGAACATTTAAAACCATTGCTTACCAAACGTACACCCCGTCTAATAAAGTGGTCTCGCACACACGCACACGCACACACAGGCTTCAGTAGCAGTTGTTTGGCTTGACAACGTTGACATATGGCAGATGTGTTAGACACGGCCAACAATCAACACATGTGCCACAGCGAGAGAGCATTTGATGCCAAAAAGAAACGTTCGGCTGTCTTCGTTGACCTGTCAGCAGTGCATGACACTGTGTGACACAGGCCTGAATTGGAATTAACTACTCTTAATACCAAACAATCATATAGTCCCGTTTATACAACTCGTTCCAAATCAGTGGCGTATCGGGGGGGGGGGCATTGGGCCACGCCCACCTTTGGATTACCTTTATACGTTGCGCCGATACATGGTAGCATGGCAAACTAATGTGTGACTAAGTTTGCCTCCCCCGTTGGTCTCCCCTTGAGACAGCGTAGATACGCCATTGTTATAAATAGAACATTCAAGCTGAGCATAGGTGAAGACACAACCTAAACATGCACCATCAAGATTCAGTTCTTGCTGCGATGCTCTTCCACATATACATGTCGGACTTTCCGCACACACCAACAACGCAGTACATCTACGCTGCCGACATCGCCCTCGTGAAATCAGGAATTAACTATGCCGATATTCAACATACGCTACCTGACATCCGTCACAGCAAACAATGTTTCGCTCTAGCCAGTCGTGTTGAAGCAGATGGCCAACGAAGCGTGATAGTGAAGCTAAAATGTTCGACTTAGGGAATTCTTCAGAGTAGACAGTTTGAGCTATACGTTTTCGTTCCCAACGTATCTCAGTACTAAAGTGAACTTTCCTCATACGCAGCTGTAATGTAGTTTCACCTATAAGTTTGAAGCAGTAAACGTGCCCATTAAGCGCTGATGTATCAGGAAGGAAGTGGGAGGTCGGTCCTAATAATTGGAGAAAGATGGGAGGTTGGTGGGCCTTCACCCTTACCATGCATGAGTGATTTTCGACAAGCGTGGTCGGGCGGGACGACACTACACACGTCGGACTTCACGATCTCGAGTGCAACTCATAACCAAATACCTCTGAATTATACGCATAATAATTGACTTACCACAATAAACCGTTCCCAGCCAAACTCTTCCTGCAGCTGATCAACGCAATCGATTGAGAGTAGACAGTGCCACGCCCTGAAAAATACGGAACGAATACATGACACATGTAGTGGCGGTGGTCGTCGTCATCAGTCAGCAGCATCAGTAGCAGTAGCAGCAACAGCAGAAACAGCAGTAGTACAGTACGATACAGTTTGTATCACAGTTTGTATCACATTATGTTAATAAATGCATCGTGTCTGATAATGTTCCAGGAAGCTATTCGATTCATACGCTTTTTCAAGCTAATCCGAATCCCATTGTCTTTCCAGTCGTGATGATTCCATTCGAGACATGTGCAACTTTATTGCCGGGCAGAAGTTTTACAAATGGTTTATTTAGCATGCGATTTTTTTTAAATCATTGCCGTCAGAAAGTCGATTGGTAAAGTGGAACACAATGCCGCTGACGACGAACATAATCGGCCCGCATGACAATTGACCAATTGTTTAGTCACCGTCGAATGTCCGACCTGCTGCGTTGCCATCGACAGTGGCGATCACAGATATCAGCACTGTGAGTAAAACCACGGTGGTCATGGCTGAATGACACAGGCGACACATTTCACTGTTTCTAAGTTCTCAAAGTTGCGATTCTGCGCGCACTCCACCCTCCACAAACAGCCGATTCGAACTCAATATCAACTTACGTTATCGTCAACTCTAACCACCGTGTCAAGAGGTCTCCGAACGTGTCACGACTGACGTCATTCAAAGGGTTGTCACTGCAACTGTATAAAAACATACATAATGTGAACAGTTACAATTTGGTTGTAGCGGAAACTTTCGTATCGCGATATATCACACACAGAAGGCCGTATCGCGGAATATTGTGGTAGTGTTAGTCAATGTTTAATATGTTAATATCGTTATGCTATATTGTATTTTAATATGCCCTGACATATATCTAAAAAAACTAAGCCTTTTTAAAAATATCTGCAAATCATTTATCTTAGTTGATCTTAAACAGAGTCAACACAAACTGTAAAGTAGGAAAATACGCTTAAACCATGTACTCGACTTGATTGGACAGAAAGCCTCGAAGGATGTAATGTAATTTCAGTCGATATTTCATACCCTCTTGACTTTAACCCTTTGTCAGATAATGTTGCTGCTAGAATCGGTCGTGAATCTGTCAGATACAGCAGGGTTACGCTTTGAGAATGCCGCAGCACATAGTTTACGTTGTTAAATTTAACGTGGTGCCGGCAATTTTGACACTGGCACGACAATGCCTACATACAGCGATCTTTTCGTCTATTTTGCTGTCTACATTTCTGCGTTTGAGTCAGAAGTGCTGCAACATCGGAATTTCCCTTGAACATAAAAATGTTTTTATTTGTTGTTTCCATGTTAAGTTCAAGCAGTAAATCGCTAGTTATGCTCGGAAATACCACTGGCGAACCATAACTGACATTGTGTGTTATTATGATTGCAGTTGGAGTTTATTTCTTTAAAAACTAAATGTTTGGACATAAGTAAGAAAGTATGGTTTAGCTGTCTGCGCTCAAGTGAGTTCGTAGTTTCGTTTGTTTATTAGTTGTTTGTTAGATGCATGCCACCTACCGGACCATAAAGGAACCCGACACGTTCAACCCTATAAAATATATTAAAATATACAGCATAAACTATGTTTGCTTACATGAGCTTGCTTAGTTGACAACCCCGGCCAATGAGTTCGGCCGACATGGCATTTAGTGACTCGTCGGTGAGACCACATCCCTCCAAGCTGCAACAACAATTTGTTTATTATAATGGTTAATCAACATAATATAGTGGAGACCGGGGCTAGTTGTTACAGTTTTCAGTTGAAGTCACTTTTTGTGAAAAGTATGTTAGATGCATTATTTCTGTCAACATATACATTAAGTTTATTATTCGTGTTAATTAACTGTACCATACCATTGACATTCCACATTGTAGCTAGGTAGATACGTGAAGTTTACCAGGCATGATCGACTGTAACAACTAACCCCGTAAGCTGGGGCAAGTTGTTACATCATGCGAGCACATTGTTACAGCAAAGAACGTATGGTTCGCAAAGCAGGTGTCACTAGTAAATGTTACTGTTAATACATTAATTGGATTATACACAAGTGTACATCTTATACACAGTGTGCGTAACAATGTAGGTGTTCATAGCTTAATATTCAGTGTATTAAGTTTTCATGTTTAGTTACCAAAGAGGACTCATTCCCCGGATTCGTACATAACAAACAACTGTGAATGGAATATGAATTATTGAATGTAATATGAAATAGTGAATGGAAATATATATGTAATGCGACTTCTACTTGATTGAATGATACACGCACAGACATCGATATTTCAAAGAATCGTGCAATAGTTATTAATTGCTCAAATAGGGGTATGCGATACAAAAATTACAAGATTGCCACCCAAGACAACACCCAATTGGCAAATGGACAAGCCATTGGGTTATCGGGAGTCCAACCATTTATCATCTATACCTAACCCGCCCTTCGGAAATACTTTTTAATTTTGTTTGACGCTGGTAGCATTAAGAGTACTGGTAATAAACCAATATGCTACGCTTCACAAGGAAATAAAGCGTTCACACATCGTGGTTAAATACGTTTTGTTCTGTCAGTCATGGTCAGCACACACATCGCTGGCTGAGCCATCGGTGAGAGCGGCCCGAACGTTGTTACAGTTGTACCAATTTGTTCCAAAACTATTGTAAAACATGCCTCAAACACAAACATGTTTTGCAGTTGAAGGCACGTGGACGATAACAAATTATGTTGTTTCAATTGAACTTCTACTTGGCATAACCCTTTGTACCTTATTATAGACATGTTTCACGATTTATTTACGAAACCTAAAAAGTGGTTGCCCGGGGGGATTCCAAAAAAACCTTAGGCGGCTAAACAGTCATTTATGTCCACACATAAATTCCGTCTTCTTAACTCCCGATGTTTGGTCAGTGTGTCTGCTAGTGGACCTCCAACCAAGTACTGTCTATGGTATATCCACACGTGTACTATGTTTCCGTAAAACGACTCTGTAACAACTTGCCCCTGCATACAACTAGTTCCGGTCTCTCCTAATTTATGCCCTGACAAAGTAATTTCTTCTTTCAATCGCTGTTGGATATTAAGAGTAAAATACAATATTTAATAAATTGAAGACTGTTTCAAATGCAACCATTTGTGTATTTTGAATATTATTCAAAAGTCCATACAAATGCAACAGTTAAAGCAAAACAATTATTTGATTAATAAATTTATATATCTGACGTTATGGCAACACTTGTAATATTCGTTGTTCGATGTAAACAATGTTATACTTGATGAATTACTGCTTACTTTAATACACGGAGTGTCGTCATTGATCCAAGAGACGCGCCGAGGTCTCGAGCGACCTTGACTGACGTTAATGATCCTTCATTGTTCCACAGACTGTAAAGTAAATACAATTCCTGAATTAAAGTAGAAACATAAAATCCTTCCACGTAGTGTCCACTAATTAAATTATATATATATATATATATATATATATATATATTATATACTTTTGTCATCAATGTCAGATCCCCATGTTCACGAGGTTTTGAAAATGCTAATATAATAGAACGTTATTATCAAACAGAGGCATATGAAAGAAAATTATCAGGAAAAGAGTATTGTTGTTAAGTGAAACAATTTGTTATTCGTGAAAGAATTCACGTGCACACAACAACCCGTATAGCGATTGTACGTATAACCAGATCAATGATGCAAAACAGTAGTTTACAAAACGTATTATTGTATTATTGGTTTATAATGATGATTACCTGTGTTTTATTTTGTTATGCAAATTGCCGCATAAATTACGTATAACGTATAACGTTTCATATGAACTCCCATAAAGTAACCATTTAATTTTAAATTGGAATTAGAACATCATATCAATGTAGGTAACGTAGACACACATTTTTAGCAGGGTAATTAACTCTTTGATGGTATCAATGAAGTGAGGGATGTGGTCAATATATTGGAATGAATATACAAAGCCTTCTCACATAAGCTTCTCTAGTTGGTGACCACCGCGATTGAGTCCAGTCGTGACGGCGATCAGTGACTCCGGGGTGAGACCACAATACTGTAGGCTGTAGCAATAATTTGTTTATCAAAGAAGTATAACTTTCTTCAGAAAAAAACACATCTCTCAATCTGTTTGAGAAAATAAGTGTAAACTACAAATGACAACAGTTGTAATACTTAACACATTAATTCGAATGCTTCAAATGTAACAACTTGTTGCATGTTGTTCGTTTTTTGCCACAGCGAAATCAATTGAAACAGATAAACACAATATCTGAATAAAATATACATTGCTCTATATGACCTTACGACAAAGATTGTAATAGCCGTCGGCTAAAACAGGTATACATAAAGATGTCATTGACTGATCAATACTTACCGTAATTCACGGAGTATCTTCATTGAGTCCAGAGCGCCGCCAAGAGCTTGACCCGCATCAATCGTCTCTAAACACCCTTCGTTGTCATCCAGACTGCAAATGATAATCCTGAACTAAAACAGCACATAGAGATGACCGCGTCACTCACTATCAGTTTAATATAGTTTATGCGTCAACACAAGAACTGACAGCCAAAACCACTATTTCAGGGAATATATCACCGATTTGTTGTTCTATTTGCTCACCCTGTTTACAAGGTTTTGGAAATGGCAATATCAGTAAACAAATAATATAACAAAAAAACATCTGAATAAAAAAATAAAAATAAATAAACCAATACATTATTTGGTTATCTAAAACGCCAGTGCAGACGTTTTGTTTCCAATGACGTGAACTGTCATTGGAAAACTTCACAATTTATTCAAGTTAATATTTTGTATTGACAACATATGCTCATTTATTTTGTTTAATGCAGCATTTCGGTTAATTTTTTTATTCGCACAAACAACACTTGTTAACTGGGAAATTAACTAATTAATGATAACCATAAAATGATAGTTGCGATAAGCGTAACACTATGCTGAACAGTGAGAAAGTGTCCTTACATTTTCCACGTAACATAGCATTGTCAAATAATTATATTCTACTATTTACCAATGGATTCCTACCTAAATCATATTTTATAAAATGCTTTCTTTACTATAGTATTTGGAAATTGATTGACGTATGATATAGTATGCATAAATGAGGGGAAAAGCCTTAATTACTCATAATATATGTCCATATATTTGTGATTCAGAATGCTTGTTTTAAAAAATTGCCCTCACCACAACCAAACATTTAATGATTACTATATCTCTGAATATCACAATAGCCAATATTTTGTATTTGCCAGTAATTCAATAATATATTGGTGTTTAATTTTTATACGGAGATTATGTATTGTTTTAATATTAATTATTTATATTTGTGGTCATCACTTCGTGAAATAGAAACCATAATTCATTATGCCACACAATACAGCATTTTGTATGTCAAGAACTACTTTGTGAGGAATTACAACTTTACATTTTCTACTTCCAGGTAATATCACTTAAAACACAGTGAACAAGGTCAAATTTTTGACATATTTTAGCATGAGGGGTCTCACATTGCGGGAGAATGGTCCTACTATTGTGAGCTAAATATACACATTTTCTTACCAGAGCACCTCTAGTTGATGACACCCGCGACGTAGTCCTTCCAAGATGGCGATCAGAGACTCAGGTGTGAGACCACATTGCTTCAAGCTGTAAAAACAAAGTGTTTGTTATATATTTCACCAACATAATAAAACATATTATCTGAACACTGCATTTTTCATCTATCATTGTCTGACATTAATTATAAAATATATCAGTGAACGACGTTGATACATACTAGATTATATCAAGCAACGCTTCAAAAGTAAACACATATATTTTTCGTTATTAGACTGACCAAGAAACTAAAACAGTGAAACACAGATAACATTAGCAAGTAGCAAAACAAGAATGACAGCAACAGTGGCTACACATATATGACACGTAAACAGAAAGTTCGCGATAAGGTTGGACCAAAAGAAGACAGTGCTTGAAATATAATATTATATGGATTAAATAAGTATTTAAAATAAATGTTTATCAGAGAGGATACAAGTTCGTTACCAGTACCATATGTTAATTTGTAAGGGGCTAAATCAGATGTTCTTCCTAGTTGCTCCGTGTATAAAAGGGTATGACTAGTTCATGTATTGCTGTACCGACCCAACTGTTATCTCTTTTCACGTTAAAGTTGCTGTCTGCCCCTTTTCCTACGGCTTGGCTGTTTCATTGGTCAGGTTTCTCAAGTAGGCGGTCCGCCCTTCACCACCCACACCAACTGATCTGCCCGCCTCATCCGGCTTCGTACTTTTCTTCCCGTTAGGTTGAGCTGCATTCACATATCTTCCCTCAGGCCACTTCTACCTGTCCTCTTAATTCTCAGGATCCAATTGTTCTAAAAAAAACTCTCAACCTTCTGGCAGTCACGACTCCCTCTACCTTCATCCATGGTTTCGTTACAGCTTGTATCAGACGATGTACCTCTACCTCCAAGTGTGATACTGAACTATTTTTGCTGTCCAACCCACACATCGTCTGAATTATCCATGCTTATCCTCAATCCGTGCTTCTTGAACATCTCCGTCTGCACCTCGTGTTTGCACTCTGCTATTATGACCAGATCGTCTGTGTACACCATCTTCCGGAGAACATCCAACATGATAAATTCTTGTTTATCTCAAATTCATTTGTTCTCTCATACATTGTTTCCACCACATGCTTCTGTTTCTGGCACTCCCATCTATCTAACCGTTGCCATTGTCTATCTCGGTAATGTGTCAAAAGCCTATTCGAGATTCAACAATCTTAAGGCTACATAACCTTGCCTCTCCAACTTCTTCTGTATCGGATGTCTTAGCGCAAACATTCAAAATGTTGTTTCTCTTCTTCCCTTTGCATCATTTCTGCCTCACTCTCTTTTGTATCCTCTCATCCAGGATCCTCTCCAGCAGCTTGATCGAATGACATAGGGGTGCAATGCTTCCGTATTTCACTTGGTTGTGCACGTCTCCGTTGCGCTTCAGTACTGGAGCAACAGGTTCTGTTCGCCAGGATGTCACATCCTTCAGCCTGGTCACCACCTTTATATATGTTATAACCACTTCCCCTCTACATACTTCTGTACATCCAGCTTTTTGTTATTTTCTTCTTGGTTCAGTAAATCCTTAAGGTAGCTTTCCCAGGTCTTGAGAGTAGCAGCTTGTTATGTCAGTAACGTCTGGTTTCAGTCTTGGTCACTTGACTCCCTACACGTCCTTGCCATCTTAATTCTTGGTGATACGAAGTAAAATTAGTCAAACAACATTGTAGATTGGGTATATGAGAAAGCATTCATTCTCACAGAGGATGATAAATGATAAATTAATGGAACAAATTATCTACCGATTTTGTAAACCATACCAGTGTAAAAAAAAAATTAAATATCTTAGAAGGGCAGGTTACGCATACACGAAGAGTCGTTGGACTATGGGTTTTTTCCTTTAATGGTAACCTTTAGCAGTGCTATTACATCTTATAAAACACAGTAACTTGATAATGGATACGTTACTGTATGTGATGTTTTTACACCACATGTAATAATCGTTTACAGAAAAATGCATAAAGTGCATAGTAATTTATAGTTACAATAATCGACGCAGTGTTGGTATTAATCCAATGGCGGCACCTAGCCCTTGTCCCGTTTCGACCATCTCCAATGATCCTGTGTTGCCACTGAGACTGTAAAAGTAAAATTATATATTCCTGAATTAATACAAACCTGTGTGTGACGCCGTATCCGTGAATGTTTTTTTAGATTTTATTTTCTAAACGTTTATTAACACAATGTATTGACATGAAGGGTGACACAGTCTTTTGAGAAAAGGGGCGTCAAACTTTCTACTTCTATAAATGACTGACTGACGTTGGTCACCAGCATCTGATCGTGCAGAAAAAACACTTAGAAAATGTTACATACACAGTAATTGAATGAATAAAGTTTAGTTAAACAAAACATCAAAGCAGAAAATTACGTTCGAGTTACTAATGTCATAATACATAGTAATTAACATCATGCAAAAAACATCTGAAGAAAATTTACTATTGCTATTAGTGAGACAACAATCGAACTACCGACTCATGTTGTGGGGATACCAAACATGAAATGAGTACGCACATTTGTTATATCTAATAAGTTGATCAATTAATATTATTAATTATAATTGTTGTATCAAAAGAAATATATGTCACAGTTCATATTCAAAGTTCAAAATTTCGTATCAGTTTTATTTGAAAAATAGTTTAGACTCTCATTGCTAAAAGGAAGTTTCATTCTTTTTG
Organism: Lamellibrachia luymesi; assembly: GCA_009193005.1. Classification (NCBI taxonomy): domain Eukaryota; kingdom Metazoa; phylum Annelida; class Polychaeta; order Sabellida; family Siboglinidae; genus Lamellibrachia; species Lamellibrachia luymesi. Next base: position 202,456 of record SDWI01000362.1, on the reverse strand, counting down.
AGGAATCTACAAACGAACCATTGAATATGACTGACATAAGAATAAACAACATTAGACTCCGTAGGGGAGACCGGTGCTAGAAATTTTTACAATTTACCCCGATGAGGGGCAAGTTGCAACAGCCAAGGGGCTAGTTGTAACGTATGTTTTACCATTGCGGTAACATATCAAATATACCAGTATAGGAATTAACGGTTTTGAATTATGTTAATACATATAATCTAGAATATATGATTAGCGGATAAGACTTCATTGACCCATCCTAAGATACTTATATACACATACATACATAAATACATACATACATGCATACACACACACACACANCACACAGACAGACAGACAGACATACATATGTTTTCTTACCAAAGCTTTGTTAGTTGGTGATCCCCGCGATGGAGTGCATCCGAAACAGCTTTCAGGGTATCGGGTGTAAGTCCACACTTCCCCAAGCTGTAACACCGACTTGTTTATTATGTTATCTAGTATATATATCTGCTGTTAAACTGCACAACAGTATATGTTTTGCCTTAGTTCTGATCTGACCAGATTTTTTGTCACAGCATTCCTTAGCTATGTAGACAGGGTTATAAAGATAAATTTGAATGGATGACCCTTATAGAGATGAACCAATTCTCATTAAAAACCCATCCACGTTGTCAACAATGAAACGAAACACGATGTACAGTGGTGAACTAGTTTGGTCTACTGTTTCTTTTTGTAATTTTGGTAGACCACTGTTCACTGCAAGTTAATCATTGCCCTTCATTGTCATTTACTTGACGACCATATCTGGAGTTATATTTAAATGCAATCTGATGTAAACCCATATAGTTTAGTATGTGGTACTGGGATAAATCAGACTGGTATTCTAAGAAAAGACCTTTAGTAGAATTTATTTTATATAATACGCCACAGTCAAGTTGCGTTTCTTTCCTGGAGCCAGCTAGTGTACAAGCTGTACTGATATGATGTTAACATTGAGAGGAAAAGCTTTGAAAATCTCGCGCATGACGAAATGTGCATGACTCAGATTTCAGAATGTAGTCATCAATTTGCTGACGTCCTTCCATTGACAACGCAAGCCCCGCATAATGATACGACAGTGCAAACACCACAAATTATGTTGCAACGCAAACATGCATACACGGTACATGATTCTATGGTTTAAAGGCCTCTAAGATATGTGGAAATAACATGCATGCACTTGATTTTCAAACATTAAACGATTGGTTATTGTGGGTACTATGGCACAATTCATCATAAACTAGTGTTGTAAAAAGGAAAATGGAACTACTCACTTCAGACTATGGATGGATGTATTCTCAGTCAAACCATCACACAGTTGCTTGGTGATACCAGTGTCAAGAAAACAGTGTCTCAAACTGAAAGTAAAATGCCGACAATGTAATGTGGTATTTTAGCATGTCATCACAACACTCCTCAAATTAATGTATATTGAACAGTGGTAATAATGTTCCCCATACATAACAAAATGTTATGCATAGTAATTGCTACACAAGGCAGCATTACTACTTTTATAACGAACCGGTGGGGTGTGCAACGGTTGAGTAATTACGAGTGGCCACATTTATATTAGTATACGCTGCCTCGCACTGCGAACACCTAGCAGCTAAATTGATGGGCATAATTCGTATATTATTGTTATCTGCTTGACCAGATTTGACGTTTTTAGTAGTTTATTTATTTTTATTTTATAACTTATATTAACTATTTTGTCCTATATAATTAAAAATGTTAGTGTTCTGTGCGTGCGTCCCTGGACGTATGTCGCTGGACACCGGTGCACGCACAGAACATTATCATATTTTAATCATAAGAGCTGTTCATTTTACTAGTTCCTTGATGAATGTAGTATACGATGTCTCTTGAACCTTTGAATTACTTGTGTTATTTAATGAACACTAGTTGAAGTTTTGTCTGGGAATTCAACTAACGCAACTTACTTGAGGTTTGCAACACGACACTTCGCTTGTCTAAGCACCCATGATAATGCTCGCATTTCTGTGGGGTAGACCTGCATGCACTTGATTGTGCACGAAACAACGTCCACCAGATCTGAATCTTGCGTCTCGTGCAATATGCATATGACCTTCAATGGATCAGATTTCAGCACTATTGCCAGTTTCTTGACGATTTTCCGAAGATCAATTGTCACTTCTGCTGACAACAGCTGGTTTGTGTAGCGTGCGTTTTGCATGTCTCCAGCAAGTCCGACAATGAACGAGATGACAACCTCATGATTGCGGATCGTGGATTCATTCTCTAGAAATTGCCATACATCGTCAGCTGGCCCTTGAAGCAGTCCAATAGCTGCGAAGTACTCTTGTAGGGTAAGATGATTGAAGGTCCAGCATCTATTGAGCATACATCTACCCTTCTTACATGATTGTGTTATGATGCCACATTGCATATCGTCACTGGTGTCTTCGCGTAAGCCAGCACATTTGATGTCATCTTTGTAAAAGATGATTCTTAGTGGAGTTGTCATCACAAAACGCTTGGCCAAATTTGCATATTTCATGAATGGTTCCTTTATGACCTGCATAATATCTTCCTCACACTTATCACCGGTTGTATTCTTCAAAAGCGGGTGTAGCTTCTTGGCCAAGGTCATGGTTGCCTTTACGTATAATTGTGTTATTGTCCTGATGACTGGTGCATCTCCATTTATGTCAGTGTTATGCACATCTGCTAGAGCATGGCACACAAACTGACAGTGTAATGGAATGTAGCAATAAGATACAAGGTTCTGATTATCTTCAAAGGTTTTCTTGATGAACTGTTCCAGTTCTTTGTTGTGTTCACTATAATGTTGACATATGTGCTGATGCTATCTCTCGTGAACCCATATAGTTCAACAGTACGTTGAAATGAACACATTGACAGTTGTATAGTTGGCCTGGATGTTACCACAATCCTTGCACCAGGTAGTATGCTGCTGCCTACAATACTTGACAACAACAGAGACAAATCAACGGATTCTTCACAATTCTGCTGAAGTTCGATTGTATGGTGAAATTGTCGAACCTCATCAAGACCATCAACCAAGACTAATATGGCCCTGGCATTTCTGGAAAGTTCATCAATGAGAGCAACTTTGTCATCTACAGATAGTTGTAGTCCACCAAGTAGCAACTCACTGATGGTCCACGTCTTGTCTTGAATCAGTTCTCTCAGAGTAATCACGAATACATAGCTGAATACATCCTTCCAAAGTATTCCAGCTGCCCACTGACTGGCAATACGCTTCACAAGTGTAGTCTTACCGACGCCTGCTTTGCCACGTATCAGTACTTTCTTGGGGGCGGAACGACATGTCAATTTGTCAAAGAGCTCTGGCAAGTTCACTACTGGGCTACCTTGCATATGCTCCTCCATAAGAGCGACATCTCGGTAATTCAGTGTCTCCGGGAGATTCTCTGTTTTGAAATGTTGCAGGCGTAGTTCGACATATACCTCATTCAATTGTGCAGCCCCTTCAATATCAATCACCATGTCGTTGTATCGTTCCTTCAACACTCGGTTCAGTCGATCTGGGCAACAACAATATTACGATAAATGTGATGAGATATAGTAATGTGAAAGATAGATCAGGTAGTTCATAAAACAACATGATACTATTCGTGCTGGCTCCCCCCACACACAAAAACACCTTAGAAAAGAATACTACATATATCAATTATTTGTAATGCTCCCACTGTCATAATAACATCTACCCACGATTTTAAATGTAACAAACCAACATCAAACAGGCACCCATATATATTTATACGCTAACATATACATACTTATTACTCACAATGGATTATGTCAGATATGTTTAATTAAGCGACAATATATTCACAAATGAGGTTGTTTATCTTTCATGGTGAAACACGCATAAAATAATTTAATTGTACGGAATTTATTAAATTAGCTTTTTTAGATTACATTATGAAATGGACTTTGTTTGAATATGAATAATTGCAATGACTGTTACTAACAATTTATTTGACATTTTCAACAACCTTTTCTACATATTAGCTGGAATATTGTGTGGCGAACGTGGAATTGAATATAGTACAGTATCAAATTGGATGAAGCGTGACATATTGATTGGATATTGTCATTACGTATATAAGAAACATAGACTGTCCCTATAGACTTGGTCCAAGTTTAGGCGACATTTGTTGTTAAAATTTAGCCATTGGCAGTGGTCTAGTTTATGGTAGGTCACCGAATGCTTCAGTACCGCCAACGATAATTAAGGTTTGTCATGGTCAGCTGGGTAGGTACAAAATAAGCAGCCGGTAGACATTGTGCATTTTATTAAAACCTAAGTAGATTTAACAAGATTTAACAAGATTTGCCATCCAAGCCAAAGGCCCAGATGGCAAGTGGACAAGGAAGCCATTGGCTTATCGAGAGTCCAACAATGTTCATCTACTTATAACCCGCCCTCCTGAGATATGTGTCAACCTTGTTTTTAAACATATTCACGCTGCTAGCAGTTACACAATCTGTAGACAATTTGTTCCATTCATTTATTGTCCTCTGTGAGAACGAGTGCTTCCTGATGTCCAATCTACATTGATCCTTTACTAATTTTACCTCATGTCCTCTAGTTCTGCTATCCTTCTTGAGTGAGAAAAACATATTTCTATCAATATTTTCATACCCATTCAATATCTTAAAAACTTCAATCTGATCTCCTCTTAACCTCCTTGTCTCTAGAGTTGTTAAACCACATTCTTTCAGGCGTTCTTCATAACTAAGGTCTCTCAGTTCTGGAATCATTTTAGTTGCTCTCCTTTGTATGCGTTCAAGCGTATCTATATCCTTCTTACGATATGGTCTCCATGCTTGTATACAGTATTCTAAATGAGGTCTAACTATTGCTTTATAAAGAGGTATAATTAACTTTTTTCCCTTGTATGTTATGTTTCTTCTAATCAATCCAAGAATTTGATTACCCTTTGAAGCTGCAATACCACACTGCTCTGAAACTTTCATATCAGCGCTTATTGTAACTCCTAAGTCCTTTTCTTTTACAGTAGTACCCAGAACAGTATCTCCCATTTTATAGTTTACATTCAAGTTCCCATGTCCTGTATGTAGGCATTTACATTTCCCAAAATTGAACAACATCTGCCATTTCTCAGACCATTTCACTAATCTGTCTAGATCGTTTTGTAAATGTTGTTTATCACCATCAGTATTAACCTTTCTAAACAGTTTTGTGTCATCCGCAAATTTCAGTACGTTACTTGTTATACTGTCGTCCAAGTCATTGATATAAATTAAGAATAATATAGGTCCTAATACTGATCCTTGAGGTACCCCACTCAAAACCGATTTCCAATTTGAAACTTCTCCATCTACTACAACTCGTTGTCTTCTGTCAGTCAGCCATTGTTCTATCCAGTCAGTTATGCTATCCCCGATACCATGGGCTTTTAATTTAAGTAGTAATCTTTGATGTGGCACTTTGTCAAAAGCTTTCTGAAAATCTAAGTAGATAATATCTACTGGCGATCCCACGTCTATCCACTTAGTGATTTCTTCCAAAAAACATAACATATTTGTTAAGCATGACCTCGCTTTAAGGAATCCATGTTGAGATGAATTTAATAATTTATGCTTAACGAGGAAGTCCACCATATGGTCTTTAATTAACCTTTCTAATAATTTACAAATCACTGACGTTAAACTCACTGGTCTGTAATTCTCTGACTTATTTCTCGAACCCTTTTTAAATAATGGTATGATGTTTGCTTCTTTCCATTCAAACGGAACAACTCCCTCTTTTAATGACAAGTTGAATACTCTTGCAAGTGGTATACTGATTTGTTCTACTGTTTCCATTAGTAATTTTGGAGGAATCCCATCCACTCCCGGTGATTTGTTATCCTTCATTGCCTTTATTTTCTTAGCTACCAATTCTGGAGTTACAACTAACGGACCTAAATAGTCAGATTTAGCCCCCTGAAATTTAGCATCAGCAACTGGTAATGAACTAATATCTTCTTTGGTAAACACTGAACTGAAGTAACCATTTAGGTCTTCCGCCATTAAAAACCCCTGTGATATTATATTTCCAGCACTGTCTTCTAGAGGTCCAACCTTGTCTTGTACGTTTTGTTTACTCCTGACATATGCATAAAAACTCTTGCTGTCATTTTTTATGTTACATGCTAGTTTTTGCTCATAGCTTCTTTTAGATTGTCTGATTTCAGTTGTAGCTGCATTAAGTGCCTCTTTGTATTTTGCATAGTCTTCGTCCTTTCTGGTACGCCTATAAACCCTCCACATAGTTTGTTTTAGCATTATTTTTCTAATAGCCTCTTTTGACAAGTGTTTCTTTCTACACCGTTTTCCTTGTTTTTGGAAGGGAACAAATTTATCGATGATACTCTCAATTTCATATTTTAGAATATTCCAACATTCAATTGCGGTCTTATTCATCAGCATGTTATTCCAATCTAGCTTTGCTAAGTATTTTCTCATATCTTTGTAGTTACCTTTGTGGAAGTTTCTCTTGTACGTTTTCTTATTTTTACTTTCTGATTTTACATTGATGTCAAAATGTATTTGATTATGGTCACTATTACCCAATGGTTCAAATATTTTTACATTGTCCACTAATTCTTTTTGTGATGACAAAACTATATCTAATACATTTTCTCCCCTGGTTGGTTCTAGTACGTGCTGAGTAAGAAAGCTATCCTGGATTAAAAATAGAAATTGTTGGTCCTCAATCCCTGTGCTCTCTAGAGAATTCCATTGTATGTGTCCATGGTTAAAATCTCCCATTATGATACATTCCCCTTTACTAACTTCCTTTATAGCGTTTTTTATTTTTGTGTTGTCCTCTTCGTTTATGTTTGGACTTCGGTAAACTAATCCAATAGTTAATTTTGAATTTCCTGAAACAATTTTGCACCAAACAGCTTCATCGCAATCTGCTTCCCTTTCTAGTTTTATTTCATAAGCCTGAATAGATTCTTTAACATATAAAATAACTCCCCCGCCCCTTCTTCCTATTCGATCTTTCCTAAACATTACATATCCTGTCAGTCCTAATTCAGCATCTGTTATATCTATGTTGGCCCATGATTCAGTTATACCAATTATGTGAGGGTCAATATCTTCTACCATAATGTTTAATTCGTTTTTCTTATTTACTATTCTCCTTGCATTTAAACATACGCATCTATAACCTTTTTCAGAGATGTTTTTCGGATGATTTGATATTGGTTTATATGTGCTAGTGGCCTCTTGTAATCAAGCATAAGGGAGACTGGGGCACCATGGTCACCTTACTTTCAGGAGTTGATAACTACAAGTTTTTCGTCAGCAAGGCTGTCCAATTATCGGGAATGTGATGGCTTGCCTACCCCCTACAATGGGTTGACTAATCATGCATGAACTAATTGAACATTTGGATAAAATCAACATACTAGGTTCTGAAAAAATTCGGTCCGTGGCACTACGGGCATAACTACGCAGGTCTGACTTGGCAGACATATATACGAAAATATGATCATAATTAACAAAGCACGCAAGTTTGCGTGTGTTTATGTGTGTTTATACATATGACAGGGACTATATGCCTGCTGATAGACCTAGTGGTCAACGATCCCATCTATGATATGTACATTTTACTAGTTATGTGATACTCTCTTTATTTATATATTTTTAACGAGAATTGTTTTTAAATAGTATACAAGGCGTTGTAAACTGTAAATGAATAAATTATATTGTCCATAATTAATTCCGGAGTATTATTTATAACGTGTGGCAGGTTGCATTTAACATTGTTTTCGCTTCCGGTGTATGTATATTTTACGAGTATTGTAACAATGTATTTTTGAGATAATTTATCAGTTTAATAGGTAACCTGGCAAGTTTCCTTGAAAATAGTTATAATAAAATGTAAGTTTATCGTATCTCTAGCTAATCTTCTATTTTCAGTATTTCAAGTTTTAACAAGTATTTATGCGTGCGAATTATACCTGTTCAATGTTTCTTATTCGAACAGCCCTTTTGAATTTGCATTATTCTATTACCCTTTCTACAAGAAACATAGATAGGTGAACGGAACACCATGGGACAACTGACCGGGACACCATGATCATGCCCATGGTGCCCCGGCCATAGTGACCCAGGCCTTCGCCATTAAATAATCATCTTGCCCACCGATCCATGTTTCGCCAAAAGGAGTCTTCCCAACTAATACCTTTCTTCGGATAATCTAGTGTTGTGACAACAGTACACGGAGTGTTATGTATATAAAGAAATACACCACACTTACCCAATTTATTTACGTGTGTCTGAAAAGCACATTGTGGCATAATTTTGAGAGCTCTGTAGCATATCCGTCACTGTCGTCTCTGTGTGTTTTGAATATCTAGAGCATACATTAGGTGATGCCACATGCAATAATTAAAAATGCAAGTGACCAAACAATCAAATGGCCATATTTCCCCAGGAGCCATGGTGCTCCGGTGTCTCTATAATAAACATAAACTAAGAGTAGACCTTGTCTAAGCAACATTTGTTGCTAAAAGTTAGTTAGTTAGTTAGTAAATAAGTGTATGCTACCGAAATTTTTTTTGCGCGAACGATAAATCGATGTGTTGTTGTTAGCGGTTTATACAGAAAATAAGTAGCAGGTATAAATTTGTAAATTTAATAAAAACTAAATAATCTAACAACAAGTATGTATTAGAGTAAAAGAAACTAGAGCTTAACATCAGAGATTTGTAGCTTATGCGAAAGGTTAATTAAAGACCTTAATGATGGCCTTCCTTGTTGGGCACACATTACTAAATCCATCTCAACTAAACAAATTATTACGAAAATAGTAACAAATACGTCATGGTTTTTCTTTTAGAAGAACTCGTTAAGTGGATAGAAGCGGGATCACCAGTATATATTATCAACTTAGATTTTCAGGAAGCTTTCGACAAAGTGGTACATCAAAGACTACTACTTAAATTAAAACCCCATGGTATCGGTATGGCATAATAAACTGGATGGAAAACTAATTAAATTAATTTTGAGATACCACAAGGATCAGCATTAAAACCTTTATTATTCATAAAGTGGCCGACTACTCTGAAATCAAGCTATCTGCGCATCGGTCTATGCATCATTGTTAGGAAAATGCTAAATCAACATAAACGTTATATTGTCGATTGAAACTACGTCAATAATGGCAACAGTACACATAAATTATACATTTATTTATTAAAAGAGCGTTAATAAGAACCGAAGCCATTATAAATTAAACGCTACACCTGTGGTGCCTTTCGCGGATAAGCGGAATAACTTTTTGTTTGGAGTATGATGTCAATATAGCATAATCTCAATTTCTGCTCGTCACTTCATGATTTTTTTCTAGGTATGTGGAGATAAATAACAAGTTAACATTTTGACCAACTTTTACTGAAATACCTTTACTTGTTGTGGTCAAATAGTTGAGTTGTGTCATCTTACCTTCCACAGTTTCCACTTCCCTCTTTGTCATTTGACGATCTCCTAAATTGAAGAAAATGCTGTGTATTATTATTATTAGTTGTGACCATATTGCTAGAATATGTTACCTATATTCCTGTAGTGATTTTACCCCATGAAATTGCAAATAAATGTGTATTTCCAAAAGGTGTTTTAATGCAAATATATTGTTCACTGTATGTATGATGCAATAGATTGCAATATCTAAAAAATTCGAAATATACGCTGTCCTGCTAGCTCGTGACCTTTGAATCTATCTATCCACCGGGTCAGTTACGTTTTGAGTGAGTGGTCTTTGTGACCAACTATTTTTTCGTAGAAAATGCAACAGTAACATTTTGCGTTTTTTGGAGTTCTTTATTATCAGTGGTTATTATCACAATTTTATCATTACGTGCGTTTAACTTTTTGTTTGAATAATTATTAATGGTCTTTCCACGTGGAATTGCTGCTGGCATAATAGAAAATAGTAAACTACTATATTGTTGAGGTTATTATTCCTACAAAACAACAACAAATATGTGCATTTATTTATTTATGTAGACTTCTGTACTTTTTGTTCATTCTGACATCGACGTACATAATCTAGTTTTGGTGTGGTGTTATTCTAGAAATGTTAAATATTAGTAAAGGCAAGTCGAGAATTTATTTGCGAAGGTTCCAATGTCACATGTTTCAAACTATGATTTGGAAATGTAGATCGAATGAGGCCGATTTTGTCCTTGGTGTAAATATAGAAAATATCACTCTTATTAATCATGGTTAGGTAGCCAAAGAACAGGCAGTGTGAATTATTTAATTCATGCAACTCCATAGCTATGTGAAGTGACGCATGTTGTCAACTAAGTGACCATTGGTTCTATGAAATCATATGTTGATGGACGGAACCATGGAGAATATAACCACTGAGATGTTCAATGATGACGGATATTCATAAGTACAAACAATGTACGTAAAGTGAGGCACCGTGTCAACCCACAGATCAAGAGTTCTATGCACCATAATTTGATGTACACAATGGCACATACACTCCATTCAAGGAATGACATGCTTTTTTAACTCAGTGATCAGGTGTTCTATGGAACCATGCATTGATGGACGGGACTTGTTACAGGGAATAAACAAACATAAAATAATAATGACACAATATTATAATCATAATAAGCATACCTTCCAGGTGGTCTATCTTTCTTTCAAGTGGTTAAATTTTCTGATCTACAATGTCTTGTAGCCGATCCTTCAAAGCAGTGTTAGAGCTAAAAAGTTGATGGATGTCAGTTTTGTTCTGTAACACAAAAAAAACCAGAATAACTAAAACAAATAATTATTCAACTATTCATTTAATACACATAGCAACAATTACTGAACTGTGTTTTTTTAATTATTACTACCACCACCATGTGCAAAGCTCCATATAAAAAAACGCAGCCTGTTCTTATGCGTGTAGATTCACAGGAACTTTTTTTAAATGCTGGAATTGAGGAGGTTTGACAGTGAGTGTACAACTAAAATTCTGGAAATGCGACCAACTGTGAACCATCTAAAATGGAATAACATCGATACAGATTTCGAACAACCAATGGCTGCATCAAGTACTTCTGTTTTAGCTTACCGGTAGTCGGTTTGTTAATGAGCAAACGGATAAGCAGATTGTGATGTTCTGGCACCATAATATTTAGCGTAGAAAACATTCCCACACTGCGTCGTATCGATCCCGACCAAACGGAGACCTTAAACTCAACGGGAAACTCAAGCCCTCATTCCTTGAAACAGATTAGAAGACATACCGGTGACGAAAAGCTTTAATTAATAGGCTGTAGATGCAACTCAAAGACTGCACTGGGTAAACCAGATGGCGGATGACACTACGCTAAATCCACCTTTACATGAAAACATTATCTCAAGTGATATGGAGTTTTAATGTATTATTTTGGCGCCGACTTACTTAGCGGAACTTTTGCAGCTAAGAAGTCACGACGGACATCAACACAAGGAATATGCGTCTATACTTCACCGATGCATTACAAAGAAGTGCATCGGTGACTCTGCATTTGAAGCAACAGTGCCACGACTGTGGAATACATTGTCGGCAGATATTCGTGCTTCTAAAGCACAAACGATTCTTGGGACGTCTTTAATGACTCACCTTTGCATTAATCATTTCAAATGGATGTATATACCCAGCTAATGTAATGTTTATTGTGATGGACATTATTCGTACATTGCCATTGTCTGTCTGACCAGCTTCTAAGGATTTGTTATTCGTTTATCTTGGCTATCTTTTGACATGCAACTTATATTATCAGTTTAAACTTGATATTTTATGCTGATAAAATATTTACATTGTTTTCTGTTGTGTGCAATAATTTTTTTAATATTCTAATAAATCACAGTTTTTTTATGTGTAACTAATACTGATTTTAAGTGGTAAGCTCAAAAAGGAGCGCTCCAGGGTGTTGACGGTAACGATGTTGACAATTTAATGGTTTTCTAGGTTTCATGGAAACGCCACGCTTTTTTCCCACCCATTGCTTGATATAACAATACACGTTACCATGGGCTATCTCACCATATTTGAAATGTTTACAAATATATGCTCTTTATATGCTAAGTGTTAGTAAAGGTGCTGACTTTCAATATGCATAGGGTGAAACAGGTGCGTTTCTTTTTCGATTATTTCCAAAACTGCATATGCCAGCTAGCATACGTTATAACCACGTCACTATCGTGTCAAGCAGACGTTCGCGTCATATAGTGAACGAATTAGTAGTACATCTGAGCTGTGGGTTGTTACATGCATGTCGGTAACCGTTTCGACAACATTCTTTGGGATATATTATATCCAATTAAAAAATCCTAAAACAGGAAAAATAAAAATATACAAAGATACTTTTTTTATAAGAGAAACATGTTACCTTAGTTCAACTACTTTGTAAATTAATGTGCTACAATTGCGTTTTCAGCGCGAAAATGTCAGCCGAGACAGGCTGTTTTTGGCCTACCAGTCTTAACAAATGATCCCCTTAAAAACCAAATATTGGCCGAAATGTCATTTTTATGCGCCTAAGCCGTATAATACTTTTCTATTTCTGCAGTAATTCATCTTGTCGGTTAATAAATATAACTTTTACATACACTCGTTTACCTCAGACAGCAATTTATGTTCTAAAAGTATATTGATTTATGCGGTGGTCAGCGCATCTGTCCAAGAAGTAGGAATTATAATTATATAAAAGCTACATTATTATTATTAAGTAAGTAGGCGGAAACTACGAAGCTGGTGGAAGAAAATACAAAAAGAAAGCCACAGCTAATGAGTATAAAGCGAAGGCGATAGGCGATCAAACAGCCGCAAAAGAAGATTTGTACGAAGGGTCATCGAGCAAATGAAAACCGCGGACAGGAAGCTAGATGCCAAGACCGTATACCGACTGGCAAGTTTACTACGTAACAAAACAGAAAAGGAGTATTTCGTGAACATCAACTCAGATTCTGCGGGAAAACGCTTTACCATCAGCGAAACGCAACTGGGAGTATGGGCCGAATAAATGGAGAAGAAAGTCGCGTTAGCTGGTGGACAGGTACTTCTCCCAAAACCCCCGAAACTATTGACTTTGTATAACTGGCTAACCATAAAGCGACCGGCGAAGACAAGGTGCATGCAGAATATATAAAATCTGCAGCCTCAGGGTTTGTAATCGAAATGAGCTGTCCGGCGATTGAGCTACGGGGACTATAATCACAATGCATAAAAAGGGGTCGGTGAATGACTGCAATAACTACAGGGCCCATTGTAAATGTCACACGGCTATAAGGTGGCATCCATCATTACCATATAACGACTCGTCACAGTGCTGACCGATCGATTCCAGGATTGAAAAAAACAATTAATCCGAGCTCAACGAGGCTGCTGCCTAACCATTACATTATCCGCGAATGAATGATCGATATCGGCGCTTCTGGTTCATTTGCACTTATATTTTATGTGGGCCACCTGGCTGCGATTAATTAAGTGGATAAATCAGTGGTAAAATACGATGTTCCAACGAACATTCGGATTCGAAGGGTGAATGTGATATACCGATCAGTCAAGTACATTGTATGCGCGGAAACTCAAGAACCATAATATTGAGGCGAGGCATATTGTACTGCAATATTCCATGTACAGCGTTGTGCACCTGCACCATAGACTTGGTGTTACTCTACGTGAATAATCAGTCTGTCAGATTTAGATTATGCAGACGATTTTGCGCCAATCGACGAAGTGGGAAAGTGGCGGCAAACAAGCCCAAATGGCCGGAAGCCAACTCATATCCGATGACCATGGAGATAAAAACAGCCAAAACAGTCTATCCCCGTCGTATTCCAAATATTGTCCCCGTTGCACACATCTCCCACCCATATGCCCTGCATATAAAAAGTAAATTGTGGCGTCCACATATGACATAAGCATGAACAGCACATTTGTGTAACTCGTTGAAATGAGTCTTAAGCTAAGAAATAAAATATCGTAACACTAACACGATATAGCAAATACAGACAGTCTCCCTGTCCAAAATCATAGCCACGCCCAACAATTAATTTCATTCCCAATGCTCAGTAGTTCATATAAATAACAAAAACAACAAGAGCTATTACTGGAACTGAATATTTACCTGCGTGATTCCTGCCGACTGACAAGCGATCACTTGTTTCCATGCATAGCGTTCGTTGTCAAGGAATACTTTGTCATTGATGTCAATGACAGCCAGCTCAAGCTAGAATACACAAGGACAACGCATTATCACTCTAAATAGGCAAGTATAATTATAGGTTGAAGCATACACGTAGCATAGCGCCATTGAATGATATGATGACAGATAACTGTAGTATCACCATACACACAATTGATACGTACAGTATTTTGTAGCACACAAATGATGGATCCATCACGTAACGTTTTGCATAGTTCCGTCAATCTTTCAAAAACATGGCCGCAAATGTAAAGCTGCTAGACGCGCCGTCGTGTTTTTTTTTTTTATTGTTGATTTTATGTATGCGTAGGTATGGTCGAAAGTCAATGGAAAATTACTGGCCTATATATTCCGCCCCAGTACAAAAGGTTGACATAACATGCCCTGGTGCAAAACATAAGTTCCACATAACTGAATCCATTTAAAACATTTATGTTGATTGCTAAAGGGTTTCGAGGACGGCAGAAACCGAATTCCATTGATCAGTATGTAAGTCCCCCATGCACATAATTTTACCATTGTGTTAGTCTGACACAGCGTCTGATGGTTACAAAGGCGAACATTGGTCGGTATTGGTATCCCGGGTTATTGCAACCGATACAATGGCGCACGCTCATTGGTCATAATTCGGAATCTGAAGTGACGCGATGGATCCATCAAATTTATGTGGAAGATATATAA
>SDWI01000362.1:147553-163758 GCA_009193005.1 Lamellibrachia luymesi | reverse complement strand
GTGCGTGCGTGCGTGCGTGCGTGCGTGCTTGCGTGTGTTTTAGAATTGCCCACATCTGAAAAAAAATTTGCTGGAGGGCGCCTTCTCGCATTGTCTCAACAACTAATTGTGACGTGATGAAAACATCCGGCCGAAGTAAGGGGGGGAGGTTTCCCGGGCACCTGTTGGACACCCCAAGGATCCGCCCATGACATACTGTCTGCCATGTCGCCATTCAGCACTAATAGCAGACAAACTCTGCTCAGCTGAAGATATTACATATAAAACATTAACATATAATGAGTCACTGCGACGAGTATAGTGTGTTGTGGTGCGCTTGCGTTGGCGTAGACCTTATATGAATGATATCTCCTCGATCGATAGCTCACAATGGACGAGACGTGTTGGTCGTGCAACAGCCCGGGGCACCAATCATCGGCCGCTGTGAGAAAGACTACATGTTGTGCACCATGATATCTCTCTTTTTATCGCTGTAAACACAGTGCTTTTAAAAGTAGACTTGTTAGTTTGTTTCATTGTCTAGGTTTACAAAATGGTAGAAAGATTGAATTAGTAAACTGATGTTGGGTGGGTGCGTGTGCACAGGAATCCAAGTAGTCACGCACGACGTGTGGGGTAGATTGTTTCTCGGCGACTCACGCGCACGAAGGATTGGGTAAACACGGGGGGGGGGGCAGTGGCACCATCTGTTTGCCAACACTTCCTGGGTGTCTATGCATTGTTCTGCCCCACCTTTATTTTAAACAAGGAAATACTCATATAGTGTGCATGCACACTCAGTTAATATAGGACTTTCTTTATAAGAGGGAAACCGTAAAAACCCTCTTTTATTTGTGAATCACATGACTTACCGCTCAAACACAAAATGAAAATATTAATAAAGTGTCATTAGTTGTAGCTTTTTCAATCAATGTGTGAAAGTTAAATTGGGTTTTGCTCACCTGACACAAACTTTGTGTAGAGGACTTCATTTAAATCTTAGGACAGCGAGTTAGTCACTCAACGTGTGAAAGTTAAATGGGCTTAACATGATTAGCTCACATCATACACTTTGAAGACCTACACTTACGCTGCAATGTAGCGCGCTCGTGTTTACCAGTTCACGATATGTAAATAGAGTTCACGATAGATAGCTACTCGGGGGGCTACTGGCACTCAATTCTCACACCCCCAGGGGCTACAGTGACGGGGGCTGCTGGGATGATGTCCACACAACAGGTAGGTAGGGCGTGGGAAGTCCACAAAAAGTGGGTCTACGTGAACTGTTTAGGAGGAAGTTAGTTAGAAGACAGTACAGGTGTACTCGATTTTAGTTGGAACATATAAGGCATCGCATAACTGTTTAAAATCACAAATATTTTCGTAAAAACAGGATTGTATTTAACCCCATTGCAATATCTAACTCTGGGTGATATTGTGCGCATTGTTTCCAGTGAGCATTCAGAGCAGACCACCTGTGCTCAGTTGAAAAAATATTACTTGTGAAACATTCACATACAGTGGAACTGCTGTAACCCATATGTTATGTTGTGGTACGCTTGGGTTGGCGTCGACTACGACGGTGTATGAATGACAACTCTTCGAACGACAAACCCACTACGGACGGCGTGTTGCTGTTGTACCAACCCCGGAGCACCAAATCCTCTGTCGTTCCAACCAGGTTCACAAGTCAACTAGGCGCACACGGCCAATGAAAGAGGTGCACGCGTGTTTCACGTGATGGAATTATGGGCCGTTTACTTGCACTAACCTAGATGACGGCTCGTTTCTAAATGCATGTCCATATATGGGCATATACCCGGACTCGCCGCTTAACGTCATACTTGCATAGTTAGGGCGCTAATAGCATTGCATTGAACATGGCAATACATTGAATGGGAGTAGTTTTTGTCATCACACGTGGTCGTCGCAATTTGTTTCCGTATATTGCGTGCGTGCGTGCGTGCGTGCGTGCGTGCGTGCGTGCGTGCGTGCGTGCGTTATTATTCGACGGGCCGGGCCCTCGGTCTACACTTTAAGGGCGCGGCGCGGACCTGGGCTGAAACAAATTAACAGTTCGGGAATGTGCCTGGCGTAAGCCTAATAAAAACACATGTTGTTATTCAAATTTTATTTTATTTTATTCATCAGAATTGTTGCATGTTTCCTTTCGTTCTTCGTCAGTTCAAATTTGACTAGCTCTAACCTAATCCCATCGATTTGTACACAGTTTACGGACGCACATTGGCAGTTGCTACAGTACCACAGTTATTTTCGGCTATTTCGCTTTCGGGGTTTGGCCTATGGCTATGGCCCTCAAGCACATTGATTGTGTCTATAATGTTGAGTGCAAGTGTGTCATTAGTGTACTGTATGGGTTACCACCCTGTATGTGAAAGATGTAATATAACGCATACGGAGCACATTAAAACGGTTACATCAAAATGGCTGTCAGAACACACTTTAATTTTGTAAGAATGTTAGTGCATCGAAAGGGCAAATTAGAGGACGTGTGTATACCAGATCTCACGTAGGAGCTACAAGAACACCTACTTTGGGGAAACAGGGAGATGACTTGAGGAGCACAATAAGGAGGTTGAGACCATCACAAACAGACGGCTTACCCGTGAACAGAAGAGAGAGTCATCAAATGTAAAACATAAGTAAATTATCACAGATAATGTCACCATAACTAACAGCATACTTGACTTATATTGACGTGTTATTGTCCGTAGAAAGATCATATAACTGGCGGTGACATCGTTCTCAATGATGTTTTCCCACTGACGTCATACAGCTGTTCCGAATAACGCATTCAGGTGTTACATAGATGAATCATAATATATAAAAATATAGTTCAGTTCCTGACAATAACATATACACAGGGGCACCTGTAAAATATGTGTACAAAAATACACTTACCGAGTCACGATCCCATCTGAGCAATATTGACGGCGTTGTTTTCTTTAAACTGAACGGCGACGTTGAAAACTACTACAGATGTCCAAACTCTCACAACC
The DNA here is from genome assembly GCA_009193005.1 of Lamellibrachia luymesi. Lineage (NCBI taxonomy): Eukaryota > Metazoa > Annelida > Polychaeta > Sabellida > Siboglinidae > Lamellibrachia > Lamellibrachia luymesi. Next base: position 160,759 of record SDWI01000362.1, on the reverse strand, counting down.
ACATAGCTGTCCTGTCGGGCAACATAATGAAGGTCTGCTGATTCGACCGTAGGGTCAACCGGATCTACTTTTGAATGTGTAGGGTCGTGGTACTACATTGGTCGACTGTGTCTCGCATATAAACGTCGAACTAAACTGTAGGCTCCCGTGGTGCTGTTGCAGTGGGGGTCACTGTCGAAATCAGTCAGGCATGTCATGGAGACTTTGACGTCACTCGTACACTTGCCTGTACGTTTGGCATGACGATGCCGTTTGATAAACAAATGCCTACACAATCTATACAGATGCAGCGGTGAAGTGGTGCTAGGTAATTAAAAGCAGGCTTCCGTCAGAACACCATCGAAGAAAACATACGCACGCTTTTAATGATACAATATAACCACACACTAACTTATGATTATCTCCTCTACGTATTCAACCAACAACACTGTGTCATATATAAAAGATGCATCCATTAAATTAACATCACAAGTTAATAGTTACAGATTGCATTTCTTGTAACGCTCGCGAGTGAGTTGTGGGTCCCCCGTGAGTTTGTCACGCTCGACTCGGTAGATCGACCTATATCTACAACGTCACAGTAGAGACACCCGACTCCGAGCCGTGCGACCATGCTTATTTGATTAAGCTGATAACATTCGCCTAGCAGATATCAGAACAAACTGCTTAACACAAAACAATATTTTGCCATTCCATAAGTATGAACATCGTTAACTATTTTGTGGATTTTGGGAATGTCACATTTCTGTTGAAAGGCTTTTTCTCTCCGACAGTTACGAACATTCGTCTTTTCATGACGCTAGGAGAAGTTATTTGTTCTTCCATCGCCAAAAGTCGCGTGCTTGCCCCAGCTGGTCCGCGGTTCTCCTTGCCCCGAACGGTCGAATGTAGCGTCCGATTTCTTTGCACAGGCACAACGTCTTGTCGCTCTGCACGCACCACTACGGTGCCTACACGGTTTTAGTGCTGTTGACCTATGCTGAGCGCGAACGGTTTTTACAGTTTATTTTAATGTCGATGTCAAACCGTCATTTTTAGAATCGATACATTGCTATCATTTTATAAATTTTTCATCATTTGAGGACAACAGACTATCATTAAGACAATGTCGCCGCTATTTCTTTTGTGTGTTTTATTTTTATCATGTTCAGTGGCTTCGAGAGGTGATGATTTTGCCCTGTGCAAGCCACTTACCCTCCAACGGTCGGCTGTCATCTCAACATTTCCCCTACCTAAGAGAATACAACATTCTTTGTCCTTTTTACACAGCTTGCCATGTCTTAATCTTTGTTTTAATCGCAAGTTACTGCCAATCCCCCGCTCTACGCCTACATTTAAATTAGCAATAATTCTACTGCTAGCGGGCGACGTAAGTCTAAATCCTGGGCCTGCTGTCAGGCGTAACATTCGGTTGGCTACCACAAATGTTCGATCAATTCGGGATAAGACAGCATCACTTAGCGATTTATTAATTTCTAAAATAATAGACATTCTTGCTGTAACTGAGACCTGGCTCAGACCACATGATACAGCTGCCTGCATTGCTGACATTTCTCCTTCTGGTTATACCTTCCATCATCGACCACGTTCAGTTAGACGAGGTGGTGGTGTTGGCTTTTTCGTATCAAAACAGTTCAAAGTTAAATTACATTCGAACCATGAATACTCTAGTTTTGAATCCATTTCTGTTGAAATTTCAGATTCTTCTTTCTCCGCTTATTTCGTCTGTGTTTATCGCCCTCCAGGACACCCAGCCAATTTCTTTGAAGGATTCCAGGATCTACTGGAAAATTGGGCACCTATTCATTCGGAATTTTATATTTTTGGTGATTTTAATCTTCATTTGGACATACCTTCAGCAATAACAACTACCTTTAATGACATCCTGGTATCGTTTGATTTGAAACAACATGTTACCTTTTCGACACACATACATGGCCACTGGCTCGATCTTTTCATAACTCGTTCAAATTGTTACCAAACGTTTCCAGAACTAAATTAGAATCAAAACACAATGTATTTTACAGACATATTCATAAGATTAACATCGCTGCTTTAAAGGCTGACATCCTTAAATCCGACCGAATCATAAAAACAAAGGGACACCTGTCCGATTTGTGTGGACAGTACTATCAAGTACTCAAGTCTTTACTTAACAAACATGCACCTGTAAGATCCAAATCTGTACCACAAAAGCCACCCGCTCCATGGATGACTCCCGAAATTCTACAATCTAAAAGGCGTCGTCGTTATCTTGAGCGCGTATGGCTCAAATCACGCTCGTCTTTGGACAGGTCGCGTTATTCAAAACACTGTCACTACTGCAACAGACAAATGGCCAAAGCTAAATCGGATTATTACACAAATATGGTCTCAAATAACCCTGAAAGTCCACGTCAGCTATGGAACTGCATAAATAAAATTGTTCACAGGCGGCCTGCTCCATCTCTTCCTAATCATGTTTCAATCAAGTCTCTATGTGACTCGTTCTCTAGTCATTTCAATGACAAAATCAGTCTTATCCATTCTGCTTTCCCAGATCATACTTTTGGTATTGTAAACGTGGCCTCTCCACGAGTGAATTCTTTTCTTGTATCATTTGAACCTGCCACAGCTGATGAAGTGAAGAAAATAATTATGTCTTCCCCAAATAAGCCCTGTGAGCTTGATCCACTACCAACCGTACTGTTGAAATCTTGTCTTGATACATTGCTCAAGTGTTAAGATTATAATTTTAGTGTGCAGTGAAACAACATATTCAAGTGGAACGGCATGTAAACATCTTCCTTTTCAAATGTTCGAACTTTCAAGTTGCAGACGTATTGAAGTAGACAGGTGTAAAGCAAACATTCTAATGCATTAGTAAATAAAGGTGGTTGTTATTTGTACGCTTACATTGCATCCAGAGCTTAAATGTGGCACGCGGTGGTGTGGAATTTACCATGAACTACTTAGAATACTGATCAATAGGTTATGATGGAGTTCTTACAGTATGCATACACTGTTTGTATAACCAACTACATCAGCAGACTTGCACACCCTTAACATATCAAATAAAACAAATCGACAAACTGTTTCAGATGGGCGGGTTACACACAGAAGAATCACTGAACTCTCGGTAAGCCAATGGCTTCCTTTTCCACACCCCAATCTGAGTGTTCTGCTTGGGATTATTTGGCAGGATCGTGGACAGTTGATGTTGCTCAATTGGTGTGACATGCAAGAGCATAATATCGCCGTATCGATTTATATTATATATGTGTTATATGTGAACACACGGAACGGCAAGGGTCACTAACAGTAATAGCCAATGTTGATAATGAAAACAGTACTAAGGAAGTCGTGTTGTGTCGGTGGTTTCAGGCACAACGTTGATATAGCAACACTGCTGAACAAATTAACTTTTGTGGGATGGGTACCCAATTAGGCGGAATAACATTTAACATTTAGGGTATGTGTGCTTAATTCTGTATCTTCTGTTGGATTTTCTATATGAAATGGTGTTTTAGTGGCATCTTTGGATTCGAAATAAAAACATTTAATTAGTTAACACAGTAATTACGATTTGACAGTAGATTTTGGTTCGAACGCGGCCACAGCTACAAGAACGCACATTGGCCGTTTCAAACAGAAATATATACTGCATGACAGCGTGATAGCCCCCATGTCTTATTGCGATATTTTGATGACGGCATGTGTAGTGTTGGCGCATGTTGCGCATCTTGTTAAATCTTGTTAAATCTATACAAAAAAAAGCATTCAATATAACAATTAGTATTAAGCAAAAAAAATAAAAAAAATTTAAATAGGTGGTGCTTAAGATGCGACCCAGAAAAGGTGCGTTTTTAAGATTCTTTTAAAAGTCACTAGGCAAGAGATTGTCTTCATCTCGTTTGGGAGTGCATTCCACATTCGTGGATCAGAAACTGAGAAAGTTCTGTCACCGTATCGGCTGCCAATCAGTGTTGAGCAAGAAATGCCAGTAGAAGAATTGCATAATGAATGCGTTACTTCACGGGTAGCCAATGCAGTTTCTTGAGTACTGGTGTGATATATATATACATATATATATATATATATATATGTATATATATCTCACGAACAAAGTAATAATAATAATAATACATATATATATATACATATACATATATAGAGCCAGGTGTGTGAACTTTAAAATATGCATGTTTTGTTATGCAGATAATAACGTAACGCAGTACTTGTTTATCGAGGGAAATGAAAACCACATGTTTGGACTTGACCATAGCGATGGTCGCATATTTGTCATGGGAGAACTGCGCTATGTCAACAAATCAGTAAGCACATTTATTGGTCTATGCACGCTTTAATATTACACTTAAGAAACATTTTTCTGTTAGAATAAATCATGGTTTGCCATTTTTTATTATAATATAATGACATTTTTATTGTGTAATGACTAATTTGTGGGATATCTCAAATATCAATATGTTGGTATATAAATGCGCTATTATTTATTTAAGACAGTTATGCATTGATGGCTAAACAGAGTACAATAAAATATGATAGAAACATAATGTGGCTTAGCATACAGGTTGCAGCTTTCTCATACTTTCTCCATCAGACACGCTTAGTCTTATGTAAGCACATAGAACCGGCTATTGCAGTGACTATATCTATATAAGACGCCGAGTCAAGCCCAGTTGGAACTGCAGTATGAAGCGAAGACGACGTTTGCATAAATTGTAGAAATGTAACCTACACAGTTGGCAGCATAACCAGTTTAATTTAATGTACAAAATACACAAACGTCATCTTCGCTTAATACTGCAGTCCCTACTCAGTCTTATATAGTCACCGCAGTAGCCTCTCCTATGTGCTTACATAAGGCTTAGAGTGTCTGGCACAGAAAGTGCAAGAAGGTCACAACCTGTTACAATGGAAACTTGACAACAAATTGTACGTAATGTAATGTTTAATGTTGCAGTCATATAGGTTGAAGTATCGCGTGTTTGATGGCGGCATAGATTATAACTACACATATGTGAATATCAGGGTGCAGCCTGCCAACTTGTATCCCCCAGTGTTTGAGCAACAACCCTACACCATCTCGGGTGTTCAGGAAGAGGATCAGTCCATCACATCCAGCAACAAGAAGCTGCTCACCACTGTAAGCATGACTAACATTGATAATATACTAGGCAGCTCAAATCATCTATTTCACAACACCTTATTGTTCCTAAAACTAAGCTAAACTTGGACAAACATGCTTTCCCTATAGCTGTGTCAAGGGCTTGTAATGAACTCCCCATCATTTTGAAATCATCTGAAACTATAGCTGCCATCCGAAAACCCCACAACTGTGGCATGTAGAGCGAATGTGTACTTTTTGTTCAATTAATTAACCAGATTTAATCGGTTCAAATTGTCTGGAATAATTAATATAATTTGGTCCGAGATATGTTTAATACAGTGTACCAACTACATTATTGATTTTGTGAATTTATCCTTGATGTCTGTTGTTTGTTTTAAGGTGAGCGCCACTGACCCTGACAAGTCAGGCAGTGGCACTGCTTCTCTGAGGTACTCTCTTGCTGGCCACTATACCAGGCAGCACCCAGGCACATTCAGCATTGAGACTGACGACAAGGTCTACTTGAAGAGGGGGCTAGACCGCGATTACCCCAATGGGCATGCCAACTGGCAGATCAACGTCGTTGCAACATCAAGCAGCGGAAAATCTGGCTATGGAGTTCTCAATCTGAAACTCATTGACAAAAATGACAACACACCCGTGTTTGATACATGCTGTATCGAGGGGTCTGTCGACGAGCATAGCTTTACAGGTACGGTTTGTNTTCTCACAGAGGACAATAAATGAATGGAACAAATTGTCTACAGATTGTGTAACTGCTAGCAGCGTGAATATGTTTAAAAACAAGGTTGACACATATCTCAGGAGGGCAGGCTATAAGTAGATGAACATTGTTGGACTCTCGATATTCCAATGGCTTCCTTGTCCACTTGCCATCTGGGCCTTTGGCTTGGATGGCAAATCTTGTTAAATCTTGTTAAATCTATATTTTGCCAGTAGCCAACGCAATTATAGCATTAGTCAAACATCTATTTAGGCATATGGTTAGGACATGTTTTCGACTTTATGCAAGACTTTGATGCGACTGCTAAGCCAGTCTTCCACCTATTAGCTGATCAATACTACTCTGCCAGTTATGACATAACGTTTTTGAAGGCATCAGAAATACGTCTACATTTGGCACGTATACTTTCCAAGAACGAGACGATTTACTATGAAACACAGCTGGAGATTTCACAAGATTTCACCCAAGACAAAATGCCCATTTGGCAAGTGGCATGTCGAGAGTCCAACAATGTTTCATCTATGTGTAAATCACTCTTCTGATTTGTTTATGTTAGAAATATGGCAAAGTAGTATTTACTAAAACATGATCTACTAGTAATACTATACAAAATGGATTTGAATTTGTCCCTATTTACCAAATTAAACATATTGCACATAATAAAATGTCTTAATTGTAGTGTATCGAATTGCTTTATCTAGATGTGTCAGGTAATTATGGTACTATATAATGCTCGCTTATGTTTGTGTGCAATGAATCTAACTGAATAATATGACAATTATAGGTTTTTAGATTTATGTATTATCGCTATTTATTACAATGTGTACAATTTTATTTACTCGTGCATGTTGGCGTGCTTTCCGGTTACTCACTATAGCGGATAAATTTTTACTAAACGGATATTTTCGCGCCTTGCGGACTGGCATCAATCTTCCCACCAGAGACGCCGCACACGGTATCACCACTGCCACAACTTACATTTAATTTTCAAACTCTGTGAACCTTATTTGTTCTGTTCGCTTCCGAAGTACATGGTTTTTCATTGGCATATGTATATCTCGGGCGATAATGGAGCTGCGCCGTAGGTGACATCTATGTTTTGTACAATATCTGTTGTGATTAAAAAGTCCGATTTTTTATCCTTTGTTACAGATGATTTTGCCTTTCTTCTGCCTTTCTCATACCAATTTGCACAGCATGTCGCCAGTTGTTGCGATCTCCTGCAGCAGATTCACAGGACTCGATACTGATCTGAGCTGATTTGATATCTCATTTTCATGAACCGCAGAGCTGGACGGCTGACACGCCTTGCACCAGAGGCAAGCTCACGATAGAGGATGTCCTTTGGAGTACGTCCATCCTCCATGCGGCAGACATGGCCAAACCAACGCAGACGTCGCTTACTTAGCAGGGCAATCATGCTGGGGTGTGTGTGCTCCAGCCAGATGATGCCAAGTGTACGGCTGAAGCAACTGATATTGAAACAGCTGAGTTTGTCCTGCTTCGCATATGTTGTCCAGGAGGGTGCTTTCGACACATGCCTTGTATACTCGAACTTTGGATCCCTATTGGATATTTGTTGCTGATGGTTGATCCTAGGTAGATGAGTTCCTGCAACACACCCAGAGTGATTATCAATGCCTATGGCTGGAGCTTCGCTGACTTCTTGGTCCATAACAGTGGTCTTTTTTAAGCTTAAGGTCAGGCCAAATTATACGCAAATTGGTCTATGAGCCTCCACATGCCCTCTCAATATACAACAGCAGCACTGCATTATCAACAAAGATAATTTATCTACGCACTACATGTCATATTTTGGTTTTCGCAATCAGACCGACCAGTTTGAACAGCTTGTCGTCAGTTCTCGGATTTAGGCAAATACCTTCTGAAGATGAGCCGAAAGGGAAGCAGCAGGGAGAACAATATCCGAAGCAAGGCAAGGGCGTAACCCTGTTCCGACTCACAGAAAGCCACTTGCAAATAGAACGTCCAACATACACTGGCTCAGTGTTCTGTATACCGGCAATGCTTGTTGTGCATTCATGCGTACATACATATGATAAATGCATGTATCCATATATATCGGGGTACCAGAGGGGATAGCGGAATGGGTAACAGCTGGGGTAGCAGGTGGGGTAGCGGAGAGGATAGCATGGCAACATATGTTGTAGCAGTAGGGGGTTGCAAAGGGGTAACAGGTGGTTGCAAGCATAATGGATAGCATATGGGATAGCAGAGGAGGTAGGAAAGTATAGCAGATGGGTTGCATATAGGGTAACAGAGGGGTTAGCATCGGGGCAGTGGAAGTGTAGGTGCAGGGGAGTAGCAGATGGTGTAGCTGAGGGGTTAGCAGAGGGTAGCATAGGGGTAACAGAAGCCGTAACTTATGCGGTAGCCGAATGGGTTGCACAGTAGGTAGCAGAGGAGATAGCATATCGGTTAGCACATGGGGTTGCATATGGGGTAACAGAGGATGTAGAACATGGGGTAGCAGAGGGATAGCTAATGGGGGAACAAATTATTAACGCTAATAAATGTAGGTGAGAGGTATGACTCGGCATATTGCACAAGACTAATATGTTCGACTTCCACGACGCGATAAAGCAAATACGTCCACACTAGGTGTTGATCTTCGTGATATCTTTTCGCTTTCATGTAGAGCGGAGATATACTTCATACGAGTGAAGAGGAAGCCTAGTGTGTCAGTCTCCCCTTACTGGACCTCCGACCAGGTGGTCAGGTTTCGACACTCATTATTCCAAACCCTGGTACTGGGCAGATTACTTTCATTAGCCTTCGTTGGCAACTGGCAAGTGAGCTAAGAGAAGGAACATCTAAGTACAAAACATAGTGCAGGACTTGTTAACAACAGCGACATATAAATCATTATGGCGAACGTCGAAGCGTCTTGGACCGTCTCACAGTACATGTTGTTCTGTCGGTGACTGCTGCGACGAGTTGCCGTTATATTGTGGCAGGCGTGCTTCACACCAAATATACTGAATTATGCCTTCGTGTAGAGTGACGCCATCTAGCGATATATTTGCTTCGTATTTGCACACTCTAATGCGCATCCAATATGCCTGTTCTGACCCAGTGAAGTGTCATGTCAACAATGTGGTTATTTGTTGGTAGCGCTTATGAGCTCTTATCCTTTATCCATTGAAATGCTACTCATATATATCGCTGATCTTAACTTTGGACCATATCGCGTCTAGTGTTTATCCATTGAAATGCTACTCAGGGTGCAATGTTTGCACGCCTAACATATCAACTTAAACAATATCGCTGATCTTAACTTTGGACCAATGATGAAGTAGAGTCGTCCAGCCGTTGGTGTTATGGATCATTGTTGAATGTCATGGATCATTGTTGAATGTCATGGATCATTGTTGAATGTCATGGATCATTGTTGAATGTCATGGATCATTGTTGAATGTCATGCTGTTCGCATATTTCCAGTATCAATGTATGCGTCAGAAAGTTGATGTAGAACTTTCTGACAAGAGTTTTGCTTCACACTTTTCAAATATATGTCTGTCGCTATCATGACTTCGTTTCCTCCAGTGGTCGGTGGCTGTTGGTATCATATGTGTGCTACCAATACTAGGTAAGTATGTTTCATTTATATATATATACCACCGGAATAATGTGTGTGTATGTGTGTGTATGTGTATGTGTGTGTGTGTGTGTGTGTGTGTGTGTGTGTGTGTGTGTGTGTGTGTGTGTGTGTGTGTGTGTGTGTGTGTGTGTGTGTGTGTGTGTGTGTGGTCGTGCTTGCGTGCTTGTATACCTTTAGAAGGTATAAATGTCATCAAAGTTCTGTAAAATGCCAATAGCAGTATAGAAATAGCGTGTTTTACTCATTCGCAAAATAATATGCAAACAAACTCGCGCGCGCATTCACACATACACGTACGCACAATATGTAAAGTTATTGGAAGTACAATATGTTGAAAAGTAATTATCACATCACAATTCATTTATTTAAATAATATAACATTTTCACAACGTATTCTTTGAATGTTCCTGAACTCTGTATAGCCATAATTTTGACAAATAATTTCATTAGGTTGGGCTAAATGTTTGTCTAAAATGAATGATATCTTAAATACATAATTGTTAGCATTCATTTGTTTCACAGTAATGAGAGAATCTACAATCATCCAATGCTTCTGATTTTACTTTCCACAAGTTTGCATTAATTTAACACAATTATGTGTAATGCTTTTTTAGATCATGTATAGTCGCAATACATTCTCATACACACTTGTAAAGCTTTCCGTTAGCATACATATTTGTAAAGCTGTTTCAACATATCACCGTTGCTAACGTTTATTCTGTAATGTCAGCTCAACTGCGCTTCGGCGATGTCTTCGGTTTCTCCTTGGAACAAGTGACACTCTTCGATTCTCCAGCTTTCAACTCAACAATGAAGGAATCATCAATCTTGGGCTGCTCACAGCACATGTGCGTTTTCGGGTTGAAAATGTCAGTCGCGCAGCAACTCACTTCCGCCCAGTCCAGAGGACGTATGCGTGTTCGCCTGTAGCAGCATATGTCTGTGTCGTAATCGTACATAATCCCTCCGCAGTCTGGAACACATTGAAATACGTGAGCATATTTGAATCAGCCAGTCTACAATGTGGTGTATATACGCCAGACAATCGCGCAGTGCAGTGTTGCGGTCTAACAATGCATGGAACTATCGATGTATCGCAATAGTCGATGTGACGATGCAGAACTATCGATAATAAATTTAACTATCGGTAGTTATCGTCGATAGTACGCAAAACTATCGATAGAAAAGATAATTGGCAAACATAATTCAGGGAGGTACTTGTGTCACTAAAGTAATATAAATTAACACGGACAGTATTTTCAACTTCATGACAGGACACGTTCGGCTTTGGATAGTTTTCCTGGCTATTCGCTGTTCCATAATACTATCGCAATACTATCTCGATAGTCATGAAACTATCGAAATAGTATTGCAATAGTTACACAGCTATCGCAATATTATTGCAATAGTCATAGAGCTATCGTGATGCTATCGTAATATTCAAACTATCATTGATAGTCACTCCTAGCGCTCCTAGGCAGCTCAGGTCATAAATTTCACACCAACTTCGTGTACCTAAAACAAAACTTAACTTGGGCACACGTGCTTTCTCTGTCGCTGCGCCTGGGGTCTGGAATGAACTCCCCATCGCTTTGAAAACATATGAAACTATAGCTATCTTCCGAAAAAAACTACATACATATTTTCCACCATAAATCTTTGGTTGTCCCTCGTTCTGATAATTCCTGATGATATAGGTGCCATAAAACTTAATTATTGTTATTATTATTTATTATTTTAAGACGATTTGATGACTGGCGGGGAGGGCAGTTTTCAGGAATGTGTCTACAGTATATGCCGTGATTGCATGCAGGGTGGGCGCATTTCACATTGGTATAGAGCGGACTTATAGTGAGTACTGGTAGATCGTGCAGTAGGCTGGTAGTGATCGTATTTTATTGTGTTAGTGACGTATTATGCGGGGATCTATTTTTTAGGCAAACCCGCCTTTCTGAGGTACTTGTCAATTTTGTTTTAAAACAATTTAATGGTGCTAGCAGAAATCTCTCATTTGTGGAATAATCTAACGAGACTATCTGGTATGTTATGAATATATGAAAACTTAGTTATTTCGTTCAATTTCTATTACCAAGATTATTGATGTTATGAAGGTAACCCTGAGTGAAGTAGGGGTGACGCCTAAAACTAAATGAATGCCGGTTTATACATAAATAAGGAGAGAATTGCTTCTTTTTAAAAACAACTTATTAATTTGTTGAAAAGCTTAGGTTTTAACACGACATCCGTCGCTGTATTGGTTCCACTTACATAATAAGGTCATTCCGCAGCAAGATGACACCATCAGTACCACAAGCAGCAACGTACAAGTTGTCGAAAACGCCCTGTAAACACATCAGACGCATTTTAGGCAACATGACAGGACGAATGTGTACACAGAGTAATGCCAGTTAATTCACCGTTCATGCGAGCAGCAATGGTTCATAGTGGGAAGGGGTGTTCTAATGGTTAGAGCACTCGCCTTTTGATCGAGAGGCTGGTTCGGTCCCACCTCCGCCTATTCGAAGTTTGAACAATTTCGTTCACACAACTTTGCCTGTGTCTTTTGAAAGAAACGCTAAACGCCGTTGGGGCCGTTTATGTGGTTAATATGCCAGTGGCAGTAAAACAAATCCCACGCAGGGATATGGAGAAGGCTAAAATATGTCATGTACGCATGGAATACTAGAGAAAGAAAACTCTGAAGAAAAAAAAACTTCTATGTTAGTCCTAGATAGGGCTGTTAGGAGTCAAGCAAGTAATACTTACATATCTTTTGTGAAGCGTGCGTTCGCCGTTGCAAGACGACGTGACACAGGATCGGGCAGGCTTAAATAGCTATTTCAAGTGTTGAGATACTAATTTTAGATGAAGGTGAAACAACAGACTCAAGTGAAACGACCTGTAAATGTCTTCCTTGTAGACGTGGAATCAAATACTCAAGTTCATATGTATTGAAACAGACAAATGTAATGTACACTTTGCAATGGCTTAACAAATAAAGGTGGATGCTGTAGGTTTGCTTAAAAGTGACACGCAATGTTGTGGATTTTTCCTTAACCTTCTTAGATGCACGAATGTTTAACACGATTTAATAATGTGTTGATCATAACGTAATTAGGGAGTTCCCATTATATACATACACTGTAATTGTGTTTATCCAACTACACCAGCATACTTGCATTTGCAACAATGTTGGGAAAATAAAAGTGTGACCATTATATTAAAGTTGGCCAATCGATCAAATTGAGCGTAATGCCGAGGTGCTAAGTAACATTACACTACGAGTGTTAGATCGCGTTCTTATTTCGTGAAGGCTGTAGATGAAGATCTGGCGAAGCGGTCACGATGGGTGTATGTAGGACGGGTTTCCCCTCAAGGTGGAATAATATTTCAACTTTAGGGTATCCGTGCTTAATTATGCAACTTCGTTAAATTTTCTACGTGAAATGGTTGATTTGGCTGTACATTTGGATAGTATATGAAAACACTTAATTTGTTTAACATTGTAATTGCGGTTTGACAGTAGATTTTAGCTCTAAAGCGGCCAGAGTTAACAAGTCTCACACATTTAGAGGGAGATGGGGGAGGGAGAGGGAGATACACAATCAGACAAAACACTCTCTCTCTCTATGAATATATGTATCCCTCTTTTTTCTGATTGTCTGTCTCTCTGCTGTATATCTCTCCATCTCCCTCCCTCTCTTCCTCTCTCTCTCTCTCTCTCTCTCT
>SDWI01000362.1:77815-108836 GCA_009193005.1 Lamellibrachia luymesi | reverse complement strand
ATATATATATACGTGTGTGTGGGTAAGAGAGAGAGAGAGAGAGAGAGAGAGAGAGATACAGTAAGGGATAGAGCGGGAGTGAGAAAGGAGGGGGAGAAGGGAGACAGACGGAGGAGAGGGAGGGAAATAGATGGGGCGGAGAGAAAGAAAGAGAGAGGGGGAGAGAGAAGGAGGGAGATGGAGAGATATACAGACAGAGAGGCAGACAATCAGAAAAAAGAGGGACAAATATATTCATAGAGAGAGAGTGTGTGTCTGATTGTGTATCTCCCTCTCCCTCCCCCACATCTCTCTCGCTCTCTCTCTCTCTCTCTCTCTCTCTCTCTCTCTCTCTCTCTCTCTCTCTCTCTCTCGCTGTCTCTCTCTCACGCTAAATGTGTGAGACTTGTTAACTCTGGCCGCTTTAGAGCCAACATCTACTGTCAAACCGCAATTACAATGTTAAACAAATTAAGTGTTTTCATATACTATCCAAATGTACAGCTAAATCAACCATTTCACTTAGAAAATCTAACGAAGTTGCATAATTAAACACACATATATTATTCCACCTTGAGGGGAAACCCGTCCTACACACACCCATCGTGACCGCTTCGCCAGATCTTCATCTACAGCTTTCACGAAATAAGAACGCGATCTAACACTCGTAGTGTAATGTTACTTAGCACCTCGGCATTACGCTCAATTTGATCGATTGGCCAACTTTAATATAATGGTCACACTTTTATTTTCCCAACATTGTTGCAAATGCAAGTATGCTGGTGTAGTTGGATAAACACAATTGCAGTGTATGTATATAATGGGAACTCCCTAATTACGTTATGATCAACACATTATTAAATCGTGTTAAACATTCGTGCATCTAAGTAGGTCATGGAAAATTCCACACTACTGCGTGTCACTTTTAAGCAAACACACAGCATCCACCTTTATTTGTTAAGCCATTGCAAAGTGTACATTACATTTGTCTGTTTCAATACGTATGAACTTGAGTATTTGATTCCACGTTTACAAGGAAGACATTTACAGGTCGTTTCACTTGAATCTGTTGCTTCACCTCCATCTAAAATTAGTATCTCAACACTTGAAATAACTATTTAAGCCTGCCCGATCCTGTGTCTTGCAACGGCGATCACACGCTCCACAACCCTGCAAACGATATGTAAGTATTACTTGCTTGACTCCTAACAGCCCTGTCTAGGACTAACATAGAAGTGTTTTTTTTCAGAGTTTTCTTTCTCTAGTATTCCATGCGTACATGACAGGTGTTAGCCTTCTCCATATCCCTGCGTGGGATTTGTGTTGGGATTTTTGCCACTGGCATATAAACCAGATAAACGGCCCCAACGACATTTATTGTTTATTTCAAAAGACACTGGTTTAGTTGTGTGAACGAAATTGCCCAAACTTCAAAAAGGCGGAGGTGGGATCGAACCAGCCTCTCGAGCAAAAGGCGAGTGTTCTAACCATTAGAACAGCTTCCCACTATGAACCATTGCTGCTCGCATGAACGGTGAATTAACTGGCATTACTCTGTGTACACATTCGTCCTGTCATGTTGCCTAAAATGCGTCTGATGTGTTTACAGGGCGCTTTCGACAACTTGTACGTTGCTGCTTGTGGTACTGATGGTGTCATCTTGCTGCGGAATGACCTTATTATGTAAGTGGAACCAATACAGCGACGGATGTCGTGTTAAAACCGAAGCTTTTCAAAACCTTAATAAGTTGTTTTTAAAAAGAAGCAATTATCTCATTATTTATGTCTAAACCGGCATTCATCTAAGCTTAGGCGTCACCCCTACTTCAATCAGGGTTACCTTCATAACATCAATAACCTTGGTAATATAAATTAAACGAAATAAATAATTTATCATATACTCATAACATACCAGATTATATCGTTAGATTATTCTATGAATGAGAGACATTTGCTAGGGCCATTAATTTTTTTAAAACAAAATTTACAAGTATCGGGTTTGCCTAAAAAATAGATCCCCACATGATCCGTCACCAACACAATAAACTACGATCACTACCAGCCTACTGCACGATCTACCAGTACTCACTATAAGTCCGCTCTATACCAATGTGAAATGCACCCACCCTGCATGCAATCGCGGCATATACTGTTGACATATTCCTGAAAACTGCCCTCCCCGCCAGTCATCAAATCATCGTATAATAATATTTAATAATAATAATAATAATAATAACTAATTTCTATGGCACTTATATCCTCAGGAACCTGAGCTCAGAAACGCAATAAAACATAATCATTAAGCATAATCGTGAACAGGGACGCGCAAAAGTCATTATCAGAACGAGGGACAACCATAGATTTATGGTGGAAAATATGTATGTATTTTTTTTTCAAAGCGATGGGGAGTTCATTCCAGACCTCAGGAGCAGCAACAGAGGAAGCACGTGTGCCCAACTTAAGTGTTGTTTTAGGCACACTAAGTTGGTGTGAAATTTATGACCTGAGCTGCGTAGGAGCACTAGGAATGACTATTGATGATAGTTTGAATATTACGATAGTATCACGATATCTCTATGACTATTGCAATAATATTGCGATAGCTGTGTAACTATTGCAATACTATTGTGATAGTTTCATGACTATCGCGATAGTATTGCGATAGTATTATGGAATAACGAATAGCCAAGAAAACTATCCAAAGCCGAACTTGTCCTGTCCTGAAGTTGAAAATGTTAATTTATAGTACTGTAGTGACTCAAGTACCTCACTGAATTATGTTTGCCAATTATCTTTGCTATCGATAGTTTTGTGTACTATCGACGATAACTACCGATAGTTAAATTTATTATCGATAGTTCTGCATCGTCACATCGACTATTGCGACACATCGATAGTTCCATGCATTGTTAGACCGCAACCCTGCACTGCGCGATTGTCTGGCGTATGTACACCACATTGTAGACTGGCTGATTCAAACATGCTCACGTATTTCAATGTGTTCCAGACTGCGGAGGGATTATGTATGATGACGACACAGACATATGCTGCTACATGCGAACACGCATACGTCCTTTGGACTGGGCGGAAGTGAGTTGCTGCGCGACTGACATATTCAACCCGAAAACGCACATGTGCTGTGAGCAGCCCAAGATTGATGATTCCTTCATTGTTGAGTTGAAAGCTGGAGAATCGAAGAGTGTCACTTGTTCCAAGGAGAAACCGAAGACTTCGCCGAAGCGCAGTTGAGCTGACATTACAGAATAAACGTTAACACCGGTGATATGTTGAAACATCTTTGCAAATATGTATGCTAACGGAAAGCTTTACAAGTTTGTATGATAATGTATTGCGACTATACATGATCTACGCAAAAACATTACACATAATTGTGTTAAATTAATGCAAACTTGTAGAAAGTAAAATCAGAAGCATTGGATAATTGTAGATTATCTCATTACTGTGAAACAAATGAATGCTAACAATTATGTATTTAAGATATCATTCATTTTAGACAAACATTTAGCCCAACCTAAAATTGTTTGTCAAAGTTATGGCTATACAGAGTTCAGGAACATTCAAAGAATACGATGTGAAAATGTTATATTATTTAAATAAACGAATTGTGATGTGATAATTACTTTTCAACATATTGTACTTCCAATAACTTTACATTTTGTGCGTACATGTATGTGTGAATGCGCGCGCGAGTTTGTTTGCATATTATTTTGCGAATGAGTAACACACGCTATTTCTATACAGCTATTGACATTTTACAGAAATTTGATTATATGTATATCTTCTAAAGGTATACATGCACGCAAGCACGACCACACACACTCACAAACACACACACACACACACACACACACACACACACACACACACACACACACACACACACACACACACACACACACACACACACATACACACACACATACACACACATTATTCCGGTGGTATATATATATAAATGAAACATACTTACCTAGTATTGGTAGCACACATATGATACCAGCAGCCACCGACCACTGGAGGAAACGAAGTCATGATAGCGACAGACATATATTTGAAAAGTGTGAAGCAAAAGTCTTGTCAGAAAGTTCTACATCAACTTTCTGACGCATACATTGATACTGGAAATATGCGAACAACATGACATTCAACAATGATCCATGACATTCAACAATGATCCATGACATTCAACAATGATCCATGACACCAACGGCTGGACGACTCTACTTCATCATATGGTCCAAAGTTAAGATCAGCGATATATATGAGTAGCATTTCAATGGATAAAGGATAAGAGCTCATAAGCGCTACCAACAAATAACCACATTGTTGACATGACACTTCACTGGGTCAGAACAGGCATATTGGATGCGCATTAGAGCGTACAATTACGAAGGAAATATATCGCTAGATGGCGTCACTCTACACGGAGGCATACTTCTGTATATTTGGTGTGAAGCACGCCTGCCACAATATAACGGCAACTCGTCGCAGCAGTCAACGACAGAACAACATGTACTGTGAGACGGTCCAAGACGCTTCGACATTCGCCATAATGATTTATATGTCGCTGTTGTTAACAAGTCCTGCAGTATGTTTTGTACTTAGATGTTCCTTCTCTTAGCTCACTTGCCAGTTGCCAACGAAGGCTAATGAAAGTAATCTGCCAGTACCAGGGTTTGGAATAATGAGGGTCGAAACCTGACCACGTGGTCGGAGGTCCAGTAAGGGGAGACTGACGCACTAGGCTACTTCTTCATTTGTATGAGGTATATCTCCGCTCTACATGGAAGCAAAAAGATATCACGACGATCAACGCCTAGTGTGGACGTATTTGTTTTTGTCGCGTCGTGGAAGTCGAACAAATTAGTCTTGTGTAATATGCCGAGTCATACCTCTCACCTACATTTACTAGCGTTAATAATTTGTTACCTCATTAGCTATTCCTCTGCTACCCCATGTTCTACATCCTTTGTTACCCCCTCTGCAACCCCTAACTGATATGCTATCTCCTCTGCTACCTGCTGTGCAACCCATTCGGCTTCCGCATAAGTTACGCCTTCTGTTACCCCTATGCTATATTCTGCTAACCCCTCACCTACACCCTCTGCTACTCCGCTGCACCTACACTTCTACTGCCCCGATGCTAACCCCTCTGTTACCCTATATGCAACCCATCTGATATACCTTCCTACCTCCTCTGCTATCCCATATGCTACCCATTATGCTTGCAACCACCTGTTACCCCTTTGCAACCCCCTACTGCTACAACATATGTTGCCATGCTATCCTCTCCGCTACCCCACCTGCCACCCCAGCTGTTACCCATTCCGCAATCCCCGCTGGTAACCCGATATATATGGATACATGCATTTATCATATGTATGTACGCATGAATGCATAACAAGCACTGCCGGTATACAGAACACTGTGCCAGAGTATGTTGGACGTTCTATTTGCAAGTTAGGTGGCTTTCTGTGAGTCGGAACGACGACCCCGAAATGAAGTGAAGCAGGGTTACGCCCTTGCCTTGCTTCGGATATTGTTCTCCCTGCTGCTTCCCTTTCGGCTCATCTTCAGAAGGAATTTGTCTAAATCCGAGAACTGACGACAAGCTGTTCAACCTGGTCGGTCTGATTGCGAAAACTAAAGTATGACATGTCCTGCGTAGATAAATTATCTTTGTTGATAATGCAGTGCTACTGTTGTACAGTGAGAGGGCATGTGGAGGCTCATAGACCAATTTGCGTATAATTTGGCCTGACCTTAAGCCTAAAAAAGACCAATGTCATGGACCAAGAAGTCAGCGAAGCTCCAGCCATCGGCACTGATAATCACTCTGGGTGTGTTGCAGAAATTCATCTACCTAGGATCAACCATCGCCAACAACTATCCAATAGGGATCCAAAATTCGAGTATACAAGGCATGTGTCGTAAGCACCCTCCTGGACAACATATGCGAAGCAGGACAAACTCAGTAGTTTCAATATCCGATGCCTCAGCCGTACACTTGGCATCATCTGGCTGGAGCTCACACACCCCAGCATGTTCGCTCTGCTAAGTAAGCGACGTCTGCGTTGGTTTGGTCATGTCTGCCGCACGGAGGATGGACGTATTCCAAAGGACATCCTCTATCGTGAGCTTGCCTCTGGTGCAAGGCGTGTCAGCCGTCCAGCTCTGCGGTTCACGCAAAAGAGATATCAAATCTGCTCAGATGAGCATGGAGTCCTATGAATCTGCTGCAGGAGGCCGCAACAACTGGCGACTGTGCAAAGTGGTATGCGAAAGGCAGAAGAAAGGCAAAATCATATGTAACAAAGGATACAAAATCGGACTTTTTAGTCACAACAGATGTTGTACAAAACATAGATGTCACATACGGCGCAATTCCATTATCGCCCGAGATATACATATGCCAATGAAAAACCATGCACTTCGGAAGCGAACAGAACAAATAATGTGCACAGAGTTTGAATATTAAATGTAAGTTGTGGCAGTGGTGATATCGTGTGCGGCGCCTGTGGTGGGAAGATTGATGCCAGTCCGCAAGGCGCGAAAATATCCGTTTAGTGAAAATTTATCCGCTAGAGTGAGTAACCGGAAAGCACGCCAACATGCACGAGTAAATAAAATTGTAAAAATTGTAATAATTAGCGATAATACATAATTTTTTCTACTGCTCACTCTACTACATTATTATTGAATTGATGTGTGTATTGAGCTATCAGCTTATCTCTAGTAACAGTTGTTATATCAAGTTACATTTCGAAAAGCATGAGGAAGTCACAGTGTTTCAAAACCTATAATTGTCATATTATTCAGTTAGATTCATTGCACACAAACATAAGCGAGCATTATATAGTACCATAATTACCTGACACATCTAGATGAAGCAATTCGATACACTACAATTAAGACATGTTCTTATGTGCAATATGTTTAATATGGTAAATAGGGACAAATCCAAATCCATTTTGTATAGTATTACTAGAAGATCATGTTTTAGTAAATACTACATTGCCATATTTCTAACATAAACAAATCAGAAGAGTGCGTAACACACAGATGAAACATTGTTGGACTCTCGACATGCCACTTGCCAAATGGGCATTTTGTCTTGGATGAAATCTTGTTAAATCTCCTGCTGTGTTTCATAGTAAATCGTCTCGTTCTTGGAAAGTATACGTACCACATGCAGACGTATTTCTGATGCCTTCAAAAACGTTATGTTATACCTGGCAGAGTAGTAATGATCAGCTAATCTGTGGAAGACTGGATTTGCAGTCGCATCAAATTCTTGCATAAGTTCAAAAACATGTCCTATCCATATGCCTAAANTATATATATATATATATATATATATATAAGAAACTGCACTGGCTACCTGTGAAGTAACACATTCATTATGCAATTGTTCTACTGGCGTTTCATGCTCAACACGGAATGGCACCCGCTTACATAACTAACCTACTCCACGTACAACCAGCTACTCGTGCGTTCGGCTACAAACAATGATTTGTATGTGCCGCCATCTCGTAGCCGATACAGCGACAGAACTTTCTCAGTTTCTGCTCCACGAATGTGGAATGCACTCTCAAACGAGATGAAGACAATATATTGCCTAGTGACTTTTAAAAGGCTCTTAAAAACGTACCTCTTCTGGGTTGCATACGCATCTTAAGCACCACCTATTTATATTGTTATTATTTTCTTTGTTTAATACTAATTTTTATATTAAATGTTTTTATTTTGTATAGATTTAACAAGATTAAACAAGATGCGCAACATGCGCCAACGCAACACATGCCGTCATCAAAATATCGCGATCAGACATGGGGGCTGTCACGCTGTCATGAAGTATATATTTCTGTTTGAAACGGCCAATGTGCGTTCTTGTAGCTGTGGCCGCTTTCGAACCAAAATCTACTGTCAAATCGCAATTACTGTGTTAACTAATGAAATGTTTTTATTTCGAATCCAAAGATGCCACTAAAACACCATTTCATATAGAACATCCAACAGAAGATACAGAATTAAGCACACATACCTTAAATGTTAAATGTTATTCCGCCTAAATGGGTACCCATCCCACAAATACAAACACACACACGCACACACACACACACACACACACACACACACACACACACACACACACACACAATTTAATTTTTTCAATAGTGTTGCTATATCAACGTTGTGCCTGAAACCACCGACACAACACGACTTCCTTAGTACTGTTTTCATTATCAACATTGGCTATTACTCTTAGTGACCCTTGCCGTTCCGTGTGTTCACATATAACACATATATAACATAAATCGATATTATGCTCTTGCATGTCACACCAATTGAGCAACATCAACTGTCCACGATCCTGCCGAATAATCCCAAGCAGAACACTCAGATTGAGGTGTGGAAAAAGGATGCCACTGGCTTACCAAGAGTTCAGTGATTTTTCTGTATGTAACCCGCCCATCTGAAACAGTTCCTCAATTTGGGGGTGTGTACATCTGCTGATGTAGTTGGTTATACAGACATTGTAAGCATACTGTACGAACTCCATCATAACCTATTGATCAGTATTCTAAGTTGTTCATGGCAAATTCCACACCACCGCCTGTCACATTTAAGCTCTGGATGCAATGTAAGCGTACAAACAACAACCACCTTTATTTACTAAGGCATTAGAATGTTTGCTTTACACCTGTCTACCTCAATACGTCTGCAACTTGAAAGTTCGAACATTTGAACAAGGAAGATATTTACATGCCGTTCCACTTGAATATGTTGTTTCACTGCACACTACAATTATAATCTTAACACTTGAAATTATTATTTAAGCCGTCCCGATCATGTGTCACGTCGTCTTGCAACGGCGAACGCTCGCTCCACAACCCTGCAAACGCCATGTAAGTATTATTTACTTGACTTAAAACCTAAAAGAGCCCTGTCTAGGGCTAACAGAGGAGTGGTTTATTTTCAGAGTTTTACTTCTCTAGAATTAACGAGTCCGTGACAGGTTTGTTTCCATTTCCCTGCGTGATATATTTTACTCCGTGGCATAGACGGTATATAGAATATACCAACGGCGTGTAATGACTCTTCTGACAGGCAAAGCTATGGTAACGAATTTGCCCAAACTTGGAAACAGTGGAGGTGGAATCGAACTAACGTCCTCTCGATCAACCGGCTCTAACCATTAGAACATCGCTCCCCACTACGAATCCTGGCTGCTTGCATTAACGTTGAATTAACTGGCACTTCTCTGTGTATACCTCCGTCTTCTCTGTGTATACCTTCATCTTCTCTGTGTATACCTTCATCTTCTTTGTGTATACTTTCGTCTTCTCTGTGTATATCTTCGTCTTCTCTGTGTATACCTTCTTCTTCTCTGTGTATACCTTCGTCGTCTCTGTGTATACCTTCATCTTCTTTGTGTATACTTTCGTCTTCTCTGTGTATACCTTC
Source organism: Lamellibrachia luymesi (assembly GCA_009193005.1). Classification (NCBI taxonomy): domain Eukaryota; kingdom Metazoa; phylum Annelida; class Polychaeta; order Sabellida; family Siboglinidae; genus Lamellibrachia; species Lamellibrachia luymesi. Next base: position 99,368 of record SDWI01000362.1, on the reverse strand, counting down.
GTCTTCTCTGTGTATACCTTCTTCTTCTCTGTGTATACCTTCGTCGTCTCTGCGTATACCTTCGTCTTCTCTGTGTATACCTTCGTCTTCTCTGTGTATACCTTCGTCTTCTATGTGTATACCTTCGTCTTCTCTGTATATACCTTCGTCTTCTCTGTGTATACCTTCGTCTTCTCTGTGTATACCTTCGTCTTCTCTGCGTATACCTTCGTCTTCTCTGTGTATACCTTCGTCTTCTCTGTGTATACCTTCGTCTTCTCTGTGTATACCTTCGTCTTCTCTGTGTATACCTTCGTCGTCTATGTGTATACCTTCGTCTTCTCTGTGTATACCTTCGCCCTCTCTTGTTGCCTAAAATGTGTTCTATGTGTTTACAGGGCGGCTTCAATAAGTTGTGTGTGGATGCTTGTGGTACTGGTTGTGTCATCTTGCGGCGGTTCGTTCGTTTCAACGTGTAAGTTACACCAGTACCGCAACGTCATATTGAAAGTTAAGCTTGTCAATACGCTAATAAGCTTGCTTTACAAAGATAAATTTACTAATAAACATGCTTGAGCCCGTAAACCCACGTACATGTCATGTCACACGTACATACCACGCACGCACATTACATATGATGTATCTTGCGACAATCGGAGAACTACGTAAACCCACGTACATGTCATGTCACACGTACATGTCATGTCACACGTACATACCACGCACGCACATTACATACGATGTATCTTGCGACAATCGGAGAGCTACGCTTGTTAAATTACATAATGAGCTAGTTCGCTTCAGTTTGCCTAACATGCAGATCCCCGCACTCTACGCCACCAACATAATAAACACCGACCACTACCAGCCTCCTGCACAATCTACCAGCACTCACTATATGTCCGCTCTATACCAAGGTGAAATGTACCAACACAGCATTTAGGAACATTCCAGAGAACCGCACCCCCACCCCGCCCGCCAGTCGTCAAATCATCGTAGTAGAACCTAAGTCCGTTGTTGTAACCCTGCAGTAGGGGAGACTATCGATGATAGTTTTTATATTGCGATGGCTTTATGATAGCAGTATGACTATTGTAATACAATTGCGAAAGTTTCATGTCTATCACGATAGTATTGCGGTACTATTATGGAATAATGAATAACCTGGAAAGCTATCCCAAGCCGAACGCTATCGCGTAGCCCTGGAGTTGATTTTTGTTTCTTTTATTACAGTGACAAAAGTCGCCATACTGAATTGTTTTGCCAAATATCGTTACTATCGACAGTTCTGTGCACTATCGACGATAACTATCGATAGTTCAATTTGCTTCCGATAGTACTGCATCGTCACATCGATTATTGCGACACATCAATAGTTCGATATATTGTTACATTCGAAACCTGCACTACGCGATTGTATTGCATATATAGACACGTTTTGGCTCAACCCACCTTAGGAAATGAAGTTACGCTTTGCAACAAATTACAATACATGTTAGCAGTGTATACTCGAAATCTTCAGGTTGTACATCATATTGCCGACTGACTGATCCAAACATGCACACGTATTTCACTATGTTCTAGACTGCGGAGGTGAGTGGTACAATCACTCTACAAAGATATGTTGCTACGACGAAATACGCGAACGTCCTTCGGGCTGGTTGGACGTGAATTGTTGCGTGACTGAGGTGTACAACCCGGCAACGCATATGTGCTGTCAGCAGATTAACTACGACGAGTCCTTCATTGTTGAGCGCAAAGCTGGAGAATCGGGGATTGTCACTTGTTCCAAAGCGAAACCGATGGCAAAGCTAAACCACAGTTGAGCTGACGTTATAGAACAAACTTTGCATCGGTGATATGTGTTCAAACACCTATACAAATACGTATGGTGACGGAAGGCATTACATGTTTGCTCGAGAATGTATTGCGACTATATATGGTCTATCAAATGCATTACACATAATAATATGGATGCTAGTGCAAATAAAGACGATATGTGGAAAGTCAAATCAGCAGCATTGCAGACTACACTACTACTCTCACTACAAAGAAATAACCGAATGTTATAAATTATGTATATACGAAATCGTAAATTTTAGACAAACATTTAGCCCAATCTTATGAAATTGTTTGCCAAAATGTTAACTACACATAGTTCAGTAACATTAAGGAAAAAGAAACTGTTACACCAATGAAATAAAATGCATTTTGATGTGAACAGTACTTTTCAACGTTTTGTATTGCACTTTCGTGTTTGTGGTAGTATACAGTTGATATATTTAATTTTTTGTATGAGCAACATATTTCTATATAACTGTTGATATGTTAAAGAACATTGATGATATTTATGCCTTCTAAAGGTTATTCCGGTATGTATGTATAGCAATGAAACGTACACACCTTAATCGCGTTAGATAAATGTACGTTTTGTTTAAATATATCCATATTGATGGTTGTTAATGTATTTGTACCTAGACAATGAGATGGTGGTACACATATGACACCTGCAGCCACCAACAACGGGATGAAACGAAAGCTTGATGGCAACATACATTTGTATGATCAGGGTGTAGCAACACTCGTGACATAAATTTCTACATCACATTTCTGACACATGCATTGTTGCTGACAATATGCGAACAGCATGCCATTCAGGAATAATCCATGGGGCTTTACGACTTTACTTCAAGATATGGTCCAAAGCTAAGATCAGCGATAATGTCTAAGTTTAGGTCGTGCAAACGTTGCAGCATGAGTACCATATCAATATGTAAACACTAGACAACGTAAGAGCTCAAGATCGCTGTAAACAAATGACCACGTTGTTGACATGTCACGACGTCAGAACAGGCACATCACATATGCATTATGGTGTGCAAATACCAAGTAAATATCTCGCTACTTAACGTCATTCTACACGGAGGCATACATTTTATATTTGGTATAAAACCCGCCTGCAATAAAACAGTCGCCAGCAGAAAACCGTGTAGTGTGAAACGGTCCACGACGCTTCGTGGTTCGCCATCATGATTTATATGTCCCTGTTGTTAATGTGGTCACAACTGCTACAATATGTTTTGTATTCATTTTGTGTTCCTTCTCTTAGCTCATTTGCCAGTTGCCAGCGAATGCTAATGAGAATAATCTGCCTAGTACTATTAACCATACCTAGGGGTTGAAACGGTGAGTATCAGGACGTGAGTAACTGGTCCGGTATCCCTATAGCATAGTCGCCTCTAGCTGCAAGTGGCCCAGTAGCCGTGGCGTACGACGACGAGGATGTACTATGCTAGTAGGGGAGACTTACGCGCTAGGCTCCCTGTTCACTCATGTGAGCTATCCTCGGCTGTATCTGGAAGCGAATGTACATCAAGACAGTCAACGCCTGTTGTGGGCATATTTTTGTCGCGTCTTAGAAATCGTTAGTATTGTGTAATATGCCGAGCCAAGCTAAAGGTCACTCTCACTCTAAGTCACTAAAAGTCACTGTGACATTTGTGTTGGCCTTTATTCTGACAAGTTTCCCAAATCTCCTATTGAATCGATTCCATATCAAATACGTAGTGAATATTATCTAAATTGATGTTTCTTTATTGAAGCAAGAACAATCACCAAGTGGTAGAATGCAAAATATAGGCCTGTCCACCACAGTGGCCGAACAAATGGTTTAGAAACATATATATGACCAACATTTTGTTGCCTGATTACACTTTTATTTTGCCACGGTTGTGAAGATTGATACCGACAAGGAAACACAATTTGTCGAATTTAGAAAACTTAAATAAAACAACGTTTTATCAACATTTACCTTTCAATTCCGTATGAAATTAAAGTTTTATGTGTGAAGTATAGTATCTGTCTTGGCTGGGTGTCGTTGTGTGACGGGGGAAACGTATCCACATATTTCGCAGTATCTTATAGGTAGAATTATTTATTACTTATTTATTTCGGAGAATGGGTGTAATAGGTATACATATCCCTGAGATAAGAGCCTGAACCCTAACCCTTGTGCTCTGGTAACGGATAATAAAGGGCAATTGTTAACTCCTGATTCTGATTGATGATATGAATACTTTTAGTCCTTTTGGGTAGATGGTAACCCCATTAATTAACGTTCTAAACGTTAACATCTGCCTAATATTAAGAACCGAAATGTTCATAGCTCATCCTGCCTAATATAATATGCTAGACCCCCCTTTCCACCGAGTCGGCCAGCATGGCGCTGGAACGCATTCATCCTTGGCATTCCTATGTCATTTATGCCGTGAAGCATGACAAAGAAGACAAGACGAAGGGTTGCCACAAAGGGTATCACTCCTCTATCTAGATAAGTGTACATGCAACACGATGAGATATTTTTGTTAGCTTTTTATTTTCATTTTTTGAGAGACGGTGGAGTTAAGTGGGGAAGGAGTGAAATAGTGATTGGGAGTGGGTGTCAGTGAGAATGGTGACGCACTGATGGGGAGAATAGCATTAGCGTAAAATGCTCACAACTCCACAAACTCGACTTGTTATTAATATGATACGAATGGTGTAGTCATGAGAACCACACAAGACATGTACCACCTTCTCAATCAGACAGTATCGCTTAAACAGTTATGCTGTATATGAAAACCACATATCCTATCTCAATTCTATCCGGGCTAGAAACTTGCTAGGTTGGGCGCGGCAGCACTACAGGACCGCGACAACCCCACAAGTGTGCAATCCAACCCTAATTTATTAAATCCTATTTGGAAAACAAATATCCATAGAGCAGCTATAAAAAAACAACTATCATTTACTAATGTAAAGTAAAGGCTAGAAACCAGCAAGGCTACACCAAGCAGCACTACTGAATATCAGCAACTTCAGCAGTTAATAACCCCTTTAAAATCTAAAGCCGATTAAAGTGTAAAACCAATCATCCTAGTAAGACCCTCCAGATACGTGTTACTATGTACCTCTCAACTACATTTACTAGTGTTGCTACCTCAACCACACTTTGTTAGTCAGCTACGTGTACAACAATACCCTAATCATCCCCGCCTTCGTTGCACAGATGTCCAATATTCACCGTAGCTAGTTGGACACCAGGATATATTTCAGATCCTTGTTCCCAGAAAATGTTGTTGTTGGGCGTGACAATGGTTGGATACGCCGTTTCCAATACCAAATCATGTGAAATCGTAGTATTTGTAATTTCAAGATACCAGAAAAGGTTTCGGCTGGAAGGAGTATTTATATAATAGTTGATGAGCATCCCTTGTTTTACAATAAACCTTGCTGTCTAGATGGCCCGTCCTATTGAAGCGTTCACCTTTATAAATCGTGGTTCCTATTGAGTCTTTCCTGGAAACCGATATTAATATTATGCATATTGTGTGTCCAGATTCCGAAAATGTCATCCAATTATCGAATTATTTTACAATCCCTGTTCCTCGCCCACGGAGAATAGTAGTACATCTGGAGAAATGTCTCTCTTAGTCACTTTATCGATAAAGTATGACGTTTCGTTTACATATGATCCATGTGTCGTTGCAACTGGGGCTAAACACGTCAATATGTTCAGCTATTTTATACGACTTACTGTTACTACCTGATATAATCGGCTATATTGGAGGCATTCGCCGGTCGTACTGTGGACATTCGCTGTTGATGTCATTTGTCTTGAGCCTGATGGATTGTTGGTAAGATATATGACAGGTAATTCTTATTCTATCATTCTAGAAACGTTCGATTCACCGAGAATCACGATACGTTTGGACATTCTTGGTAATATCCAGCCTGACTTCTTGAACACTATGCCAGCGTTGGGGCCAAAGTACTCGTTATTCGTACTCGTTGGTACTCGAGTACCAATTATTCATAAAGTATTCGTTAATCGTACTCGAACTTATCAAAGTGCTCGTACTCGTTACTTTAGAAAAAAGTAAAGAGTATTTACTAGTGTCTAACGCGTATCTTACGAGTACATTGTGAGTACTTTGTAAGTATCTGCGTGTTTGAGGTTATTTGATCACTTTCTGTTGTCATGATATAAATATATGTAGTCTATTCCGGCCACGCACATTAAGCCATAAATGGTTCAGCCACATTATTTTGTTTTACTATGTTTCTGTAATAATGATTTTCAAAGCAGGGGGCGTTTATATGATTTGTGGAAGATCTAAGTGATATGAACGGACATGAAGTTTTTGATCTGAAACTTCTAAGGCACTCGTAATCTTTAGAGAGCTGCGTTAGGATTTAAATAAAACTCGTTGTAATTGTAAAATCAATAGATGTGTGGAAAACCGATTAGAAGATTCAAGCCATGTAAGTTTGTAAGAACTGCTTACTTAGTTAATATGTATTTTGTACTCGGCATAGCCATTCTGAATATCTATTAGATCTATTGATAGGGTGGCAGCGCCGAGGTGTTTACAATTAGCAGGCAAAGAGGAATTAAATGATCCAATTAATTGTTCATCTTTGCAGACACATGCTCCCATTGTACCAAAAAGCCATAATAAGGATTCGGCATCAGTGTATGATGTTTATACCCTGCAATATGGTGAGGTGAAAAGCTAAAAAAGACACTGAATGAACATGCATGACATTGCCAAAACAATAAATTGGTTTTAATTTAATGAACATTGGAAATTGCTGCCAATAAATAAATTGTAAGAAGCTTTATGTTGGTTGCTGTTATTCTTTTATGTCGATAGTGATATAAATGGTGTGCCCATCTTGTTATCAAGTGAAATAGATGAAATATGCAATAGGACACACTATATCATATTTGTATAATATTTTTTTTAGAAAATAAATACTCTTACTCGTACTCGAGTACTTTTGAATGTACTCGTACTCGTATACTATCTGGGATAAGTACTCGTTACTCGTACATCTCAAAGTACTCGTACTCCAGTACTTTAATCAGGTACTCGCCCCAACCCCGCAAGTGGCTGCATTTGTACGCATAGAAGGTACGGTAGAGAACCGCTGAGTCGGAACAGGTGAAGGGGTTAAACTGTGGATGATAGTACGACACACTCTTGGTCTGGAGGTAGTTAGGATACAATGATACTTGGACAGGGGTGGAAACTCCGGAGTAGGAATATCGTGTTGGCAACGGTGGGAAGGAATTTGTTTTAACTTGTAGAAGAAAGGTGTGATTGTGAAGTGGCGTTGGTGGACTTGGGTGTAAACTGATGACGAGATGGTGTGAAGGTTGTAGGCTGTGGCCCCAGCGACAGAGAAGTTGTTGGTCGGCTGTGTCCTACCAGTACAACTTAGATACACGAGTGTTGTTGGTGGATAGGGAGGAGAGTGTAAGAGGCGGAATGGAAACAATAGTGGAGCATATAGTTACTCCGACGAGGCTAGTCGGCCGCGGTGCCTGAGCAGGTAGCCATCACACGCCCTAAAAGCTGAATTACGTGTGCATTGTGTTGTACGTAATACCAGTAATGCACATATTATAAATCATTATTAATCTGGAGAGTTAGTCCCAAACTAATATAAACAATGCATGCGTGAGCTTGCGACCGTGCGTGCAAGCGTGCATGTGCGCTCACGCGCGCTTGTGCGTGCGTGTGTCTGCTCGCGACGGGCAGCACGTGAGTTTGCATTATAGGAATGATAGGCTTAGTCGGACCAGAGTGCGAAGAGACGGGACGCAGCAATAAACGACTGCAATGACTCGGTTACAGGTGTGTTATTTGCACATGATTAGAAACAGTTTTTTATTTACAATGCGCAAAGAAAGACTCCAAATTGAGCACTCAGCGTCACCCTTCAAACAGTGACAAACTACTGCTGTCGTTAATGCATAACTATGAGACAGGTAATAGCTTTCTTAGGACATCCACTGGGTGATGGGCGTGGGAAATGTCAACTACATGTCGAACTGCCTGCGTCTATGCGTCGTACACCAGTCGTCGCTGATGCACCCCGTAGGGTAGTAGAATATGCAGCTGTAGAACAAAATAATGCATACAGGCGTGTATGTGATGGCACCTAATTCACTTAGCATCCATGAAATGTGCATTGAACTTCCAGCACCAAATTTCAAGACTGGTGTTAATCTACTTAGAAGAACCAATATATGCGCAACACTTTTCAAAGTTTCGAATTTCTGAAGATTTTTACCAGATTGACTCCAAATTCTACACAAAGATCCATTAGCCTAGAAGTCGTGAGTAGGTGGTGAAGGGGTTGACGATACTAAATTAGTGGAAACATGATTTTGTTTCTGGAAATTGGCACTATGACACTTAAAATGTGATTTAATCAAGAATATGTGCACTACTTAGAAGGGTGTTTCTAGGAGGGAAGTGGCCACAAGGGTAACTTGTAAAATGTTCCTAACATAGAAAGATTTTGAAAAAAAAGGTATCTGGAGACAATTGAAGTTCATGGGAAGGGGAGAGGGATGACCGAATGCCAGGACAGACATGCTGTCCATACAGTCCCAGTTAACCTCAAAACCACTGTCGTGGACCTTGCTGGGAGGATGCATTGGGAGCTAGGGGCGACCATGAGTCCCAGGAGTTGAAACAACTGGCTGCTGGAGGGTTTGATGGGTTGGCTGGGTCCACGTAGAGAGCACATCTCCTGGCTTTGGTCGCCTCTCTCCTCCTCCATTTCCCGTCAACTTCACTTGTCTCCTGGTAAGTTTTCCATAGCCTCACATTATGTTAGAAAGGTTCAATTTACCCTTCTGGCCACTTCCTTCCCGGACACACCCTACTAACCAACTGTTACAACAAATGCTGTTTGGTCTCCATTCTTGGTCGACGGATCATGTTTTCTGAAAAAAAACTAATTATAATAATTTTATAAAATGCTATTTTGTTTTATTTTATCTTTTTTTTCAAATCCCAAAGCACATTTCCTTAATAAAATCACATTGTAGGTGTTTTGGTGTCTGTTTCCTCATGAACGAGATATGGTGGATCATCTGTTGTGATTATGAAGTGGCGTTGGTTGACTTGGGTGTAGACTGATGTTGGGATGGTGTGAAGGTTGTAGGCAGTGGCCCCAGCGACAGAGAAGTTGTTGGTCGCCTGTGTCCTATCAGTACAACTTAGATACACGAGTGTTGTTGGTGGACAGGGAGGAGAGTGCAAGAGGCGGAATGGAAACGATAGTGGAGCATAGAGGTACTCCGGCGAGGCTAGTCGGCCGCGGTGCCGGAGCAGGTAGCCAAGTTGGTGTTGCCACCTGGTCATCTGTATCATCCCAGGTTCTTTTGTAGCGGCGATTGTAAGCCATACCATGAATACCAATTTCAGTTTCAAAGTCTCCCTCAATTTGCCGACCGATTTCGACAGTATTATTTTTTTAAGGTAATTTGAATTCCACGATTGTGTTGATGGGAAGGGGTGATTGGCCATTGACCCAGCCCTCGTCCTTTATCTGGACGTTGGTCAAGACCGGCTGATGAGTTGGCTCTACCCTACCCAACTTACCAGAACTGAAATCACATGTATAATAATCTAGCATCATCAACCCCTAGCCCACCCTAAATCATCACCTTAACCCATCCGCAACCCATGTACTTTGGAACAATAGTGGAAAATGCAATGATACCCTGTTATCACACAACGACCCACTTAAACCTTTTGTATAGGTTGAAATTGCATACAATTGAGATACTCACCACTCCTAGGCCACTTGGTCTATGCAGAGGATTTGGGGTCAATCTGAGAAAATATCTTCACAAACTCGTAACTTTTGAGATGTAAAATGTTGCAGTTTTGGAAGCTCAATACACGTTTTTAAGGTTACCAAATTAGCATGTATGATTTTCTTCCGCTACTGTATACGTACAGAGGACGGGAGTTAATGATGGTAATGTCAGGTATCACAGTTTGTTAATTAAAGTTGCTTCATTAAATGGTTCAGCCCATCACGAATCCAGTTCATTTATGTGCAGGTGTGTACTGTGGGACTAGTTTAAGTAATGTGCGCAGTCCTATCAATGCTTACTTTTTTTTCAAATCATCGAAAGAATGGAGCACTCAGATCTGGCAAATATACATATATATATTTATTTATTTATTTATTTATAACAAGTTGTTGGAATGGCCATCTTCAAACCCGTCAATTTGACATTGAGAGGTCAAACCCGATACCACAGTTCAGATTTCTGACGTTTGATAATGTTACCCATATGTGACGCCGTTACGACAATGCTGCTTGCCAGTTTCCAGTTCATGTCGACACTCTAGCCCCGAGTTGACATCTGCATGTTATCCAGTGTAGAAGAAGTGACTTCCTAGATTTTGTTAGCTGCCATATCGACCTTTTCTGAATAACACTAGGGCACATCAAACAAGCTGAGAAAACATGTGATGTCACGTTGATTTCCCGGGAGAGTGAGGGACAGTGCATAGTCACTGTTGCAGGTGGCCATCCCGTCTAACACGTTCTTTGTGGCGGAATCTGCATCCACAGTTGGACCAACGCGTTAGACACCGGCATAGGGACGTAGTTTGGCCACATTATCCTTTTCTAGGTTGTAGATCATCATATTGCTGCAACGTTTTGGTTCTAACTCGATGTTACCTGTTGACGCAGCCTTCCACTGACATGACTGTGATGTGCAGTCATCACGTATCGTGACACGTGTTACGAGCTGGGCACCTACGTGAGCACACACACCCGGTTGACCAGCCTTACATGCAAACTCGCCAGTTTGCTCCATCCTTGTCTCTGTCACGGGTCGAACTGTAACTTAATATTGGGCGTCCTTCATACTGGCCCGACATTTAGCATGAACAAATGAAACATCTATAGGAGTACCTTGACGTGTGTTCACATTTGTCACATATCTCTCCGATATGAACTTCTTGGCCTTACGAAGCTGCCTAGATCCAGAAACTGGGTTCTTGAGATAGATGAAGTAGTTCTTCACATCACTATCCCGTATTGGAGGAATGTTGTATGTGGTGACAGGTGTCCACGTTGATGGTAGTGTCACTGTTGGTGCGGCCTCCTCGATGTTGGCATCACTATCACTGGAGGAATGTTGTATGCGGTGACAGATGTCCACGTTGATGGTAGTGTCACTGTTGGTGCGGCCTCCTCGATGTTGGCATCACTATCANAGAGAGAGAGAGAGAGAGAGAGAGAGAGAGAGAGAGCCAGTGCCCGGCGTAGGGTAAGAAATGTTGTCGAGGCCATCGTGAAAATCACTTTTCGAGAGTTTGTCGATAATCAAGGGAAACACATGTCGTACAAAACGTGTCCCAGAACGTTCCTTCGGTACCACATGTATCGTTCGATGAATGCAACATGCATGTTGAATACAACATACGACATGTATCATACTTCAATGAACCATGGCAGTCGTGTCAAACCATACATATGCGCAGTGACATTAAACGGCATGCCAGTAATGATGGAGATTGACACTGGTGCGACATCAGTTCGAGGCAGTTCGAACAAATTCGGCAAGGTAGTCAACAATTGCAGCTGACTACTGAGAATTTGCCCACGTTGAGAACTTATTCTGGACATATGATACATCCAGCAGGGGGCGTGGCAGTGGATGTGCGTCACCAGGAACTGTAATACACTCTGCCTTGTTTCTAGAAAACCTTAAATGCGCGAATAGCTTCCGTGGAAGCCGTTCCCGTCTATGACAGCTATTATTGGCCCAATTAAGCTTTTTCAATGGCAATGGAGGTTGACATAGTGACAGCCGTTATTGGTCCATTTTGTTTTTGCACTGGTAAAGCCATTGCAAGTTGAGCAAATGTCAAACGACAGCCATTATTGGCCGAATTAGGTATTTTCAATGGCAGGCCAAGTCCGGTTTAACTATTATTGACCCAATTGAGTCTTACTAGCTGTGCAGCGAGGTTGGCGTTAACACTTGCACAGTATTACTGAATAGAAGAAGAGCCAACACATGAAGGTTCATGAAAAAATAACTTGAACATTTATAAACATGGAAGTAATGTTTGAAGCATCTTAAGACTGTAAGTACATGCATGCAGATATGCCTAATATGAACAAATATGATTACAATCACACTCAAAATGAAATAATTGACACAAAAATTAAAAAAAGGCAATAAATAAAAATATAATAGATAAAAACTGGTGAAGATATGGGCAAACTATAAAAAGCTTATCTCTAGCCTTACACAATTTATGCTCATTATGTGTAAGTTTAAGATATAGCACAGAGTAGCATCATTGGTTTTGAAAGTAATACATTAAAATAATACTTCTTTGAAAAAACAGCAACCATCCAGATTAAGTATTGCCTAGCTATTGCCACTGGCACTGCCAGTATTGGACAAAAATCTATGAATTTACTACACTGAGCACGGCCTAATCGTTCGTGGTTTGACTGCCGCATCAGTTGAGGAACCATGAAACTGTTGCCGATAGTAATGCCTACACGCCGGTTATGTAAGTGAATCATGAATCAGACTCAATTTCGAAGTTTACCGCGATCGCTCTTGGCCGCGGCACTGTAGAATGCCAGCGGTGGGCGACAATACAGTAGCGTATCGGCTGCTAGCGACAGGCACATCAGCATTATGGATCTCCACCAACGTAACAAAGGATGCTGACTCGGACTGTTTATGAACAATCTCGGGAAAGCTGCTTTTATTCACGTTTACGAAAAAGGCATCGATTGTCGTCAACACTGACGTTGACATATCGCATCTTTTCGCCATTTTGAACTTGCCCCACGACATCCGGGTCACGGGATTGTTTCTTCAAATGGGAGCGCCAATGGATAGGCACGCGTTTCCCAACCAATGACATACACGATTACAATAAATAAATCAAACGCAGTATCTTTATTTTCCAACGATTTCAAGGTTAAAAATATATAGTTTTATATATCGGCGGTATTCGCTATTCTGCCGCCGACAACATTAGTCGAATCACGACTGCGTGCGCTAAGCCTAAGTCTAAAAGTCACTAAGACCGTTCAAACAATTTTATTATGAAAAAATATCATCTTGTAAAAAGAAAAACCCGTCTTTTATTTTATATTACCCGTCGCGGTAAGACATTTGCCCGTCTTCAAGACGGGCAGACGGGTCCCTGGCTAAGAGCCTGCTGGGCGGCACCTATCGTACCAGTTTTGAAAGCGAATGGCGAAGTGCGCATCTGTGGTGATTATAAACTTACCGTGAACACAGCTGCAAAAACTGATCAGTATCCGATTCCCAGCATCGAAGGCCTGTACTCAAAACTTGCAAACTGGACTTGAGTCATGCTTACCAGCAGGTGGTACTCAGTGAGGAGTCACAGAAACTATCCACGATCACTACATTGAAAGGCTTGTTTCAGTATACACGGCTGTGCTATGGGGTATCGTCTGCACCCGGTATATTCCAACTCGCGATGGAACAACTCGTACAAGGCATACCGATGGCGGCAGTTTATCTAGACGACATCTTAGTGTCTGGTCGCACATTGGATAAAGCTCGAGCGAATCTCCTGACTGTATTGAGTCGACTACAGACAGCAGGTTTGCGGCTCAGAATAGAGAAGTGTAAGAATCTTGTGCCTACCTGGGTCATCAATTGGATGCAGAAGGGATACACCCCACTAACGAGAAACTACTCGCGTTGCAAAATGCTCCAGAACCGAAGTCAGTATCCGAGCTGCGAAGCTATTTGGGAATGGTGAAAGAGTACCACAAGTTTCTCAAGAATCTCAGTGCAGTTCTAGCACCACTGCACGAACTGTTGCAAAAAGACACTCCATGGCACTGGGTTTCGGCACAGTCGCAAGCGTTCGAAGAGTCGAAAGCGTTATTGCAATCATCACAAGTGCTGGTTAATTATGACCCGCGACTACCACTGGTGGTTAAGCTGTGATGCATCGCCATATGGCATCGGAGCTGTGCTATCACATCATATGCCAGACGGCTCGGACAAACCTGTCGCATTCGGGTCGCGAACACTCGCTCCAGCAGAGAGAAATTAAGCGCAGATTGAGCAAGAAGGACTTGCTATTATCGTTTGGTGTCACCAAATTTCACAATATGTCTACGGCCCAGGCTTTGTCATTCAGATAGACCACCGCCCACTATTGGGTCTGCTGAAGGAGGACAAGATGATCTCACCTCTCGGGAGCGCAAAAATCCAGCGATGGGCACTGACACTGTCAAACTACCAGTATCACCTGCGATACAAACTTGGTGTGCAGAACAATAACGCAGATGGTCTGAGCAGACTACCGTTACCAACGAAGACAGCTTATGTTCCTGTGCCAGAGGAAGTGGTTCTGTCTTTGTCAATGACACACCCACCAATCACAGCGACCGAAATAGCACAGTGGACAGCTCGAGATCCAGTGCAGAACTTCGATTTGCAGGGCTGGCCATCTGTTGTTGACGAGGAGTTCGCAGCGTACAGTAGAATGAAGGATGAACTGTCGGTAGAGCAAGGATGACCTGTCAGTAGAGCAAGGATGAACTGTCAGTAGAGCAAGGATGAACTGTCAGTAGAGCAAGGATGAACTATCAGTAGAGCAAGGATGAACTGTCAGTAGAGCAAGGATGCTTGCTGTGGGGATCTCGCGTTATCCCAGCACTAGGACGAGAGGAACTACTCAACGAACTTCACGAATGCCATCCTGGTATCGTGAGGATGAAGGATTAGCACACAGCTACCTGTGGTGGCCAGGACTTGACGCAGAGATCGAACTCAAAGTGCGTAGCTTTGGTGTATGTCAAGAAAACAGCAAGTTGCCAGCAAATGCAAACTTACACCCGTGGGAGTGGCCAGGCAAAGTGTGGCACCGCGTGCATATCGACTACGCTGGTCCGCTCAAAGGGAACATGATTCTAGTCATTATGGATGCTAATTCAAAATACATTGACGCGCATGTCATGACATCTTCGACTACCGCTATTACCATATTGCCGATTCGTCAAACATTTGCGACACGTGGCCTGCCATGCACGTTGGTGTCAGATAATGGAACTGCATTCACCAGCCATGAATTTCAGAACTTCTGCAGGAGCAATGGCATCAAACGCATCCGCAGTGCGTCATTCCACCCAGCCAGCAACGGGCTCGCAGAAAGGGCTGTACATACTATCAAAGACGGCCTAAAGAAAGTCAGCGGTGGTGATCTCGAAACCAGGATGTATCAATTCCTGCCACGATATCGGGTAACTCCTCAAACGACAATTGGTCAAACGCCTGCAGAGATGCTTATGTCAGAACGACCGTGATTCAGACTTGACCTCTTGCATCCGGCGGTGGAAGATCGTGAGTAGTTAGAGTGCACGAATGACCAGGTCAAAGAGGCGCCCAGTAGGAAGGGTCCCAGTGACTTCCGGTCGCAGAGCCTTCTTGGTACCCTAAGCGCCCCCTAGCGGCGACCCATATACCCTAGAGCGCCCCCTGGCGANTGTCTATGTTATTCATTGTATCACTTTGTTATATCATTGATTGATCTCGGTGTTTACATTTATTTTGTATGAATGATCTGCGATCTAATGAACCAACTTGATATATTCGTTGGCACCATTCAGTATGTCTTGTATATTTCGAGCAAATTCAAACTAATGAGCCGGCAACATGTCTACATAGTGCCCCTGAAGTTGCAGGAAAATGTGGTTGTCAATAGCAACGGAAACAACAACATGTATAATGCTGAAATCTTTATATATATATATATATATATATAACGGATTCTGCATTATACATGTTAAGATTCTACTTAACAGTATATTGTACTGCATTGTTTAGTACACATATAGTACGCGTGATGTCTTAGAAAACCTATTCATGACCTAATTCGAAGCCGATTGGCGAATGGAAACTCGTAAAGCGTCGAAGTGTATTCGCGCATGTCAGGACGGTGGTAATAAATGACGTCAGGTGATGTTAGTTGTCCGGCCAGGTGACAGTCGTATCACTCGGAGTCTGCCACCGACGCCGGTGACAGAGCAGGCGTTTTGAAGCGATGAAGTCGGACAAGCCCGGCAAGATGCCGATGGTTGTCGGTCTGCTGCTGACGTTGATGCTGACGACAGGGCTGACACAGAATGCCACTGTGCAGTTCGACCCAGACACAGAATACGTCTACTCATACAGCGCCTTCTCGCATCTCAAACACACAGCTCTTGTGAAAGTGACAGCTGAAGTAAGTTCGGTGTCATTATTATGATTTTGTTATTTGTTGTGTTTGATCATATTGAGAGTGTGTTTATTATGCTTGCTCCACCTGTGACATTGACAATGGTGTAACAACCACCACAGTAAGGCCAACACCAAACCCGGAATCAACAGAGTTGATATAACCATAATTTTATTATACGACACAAAGATGCGTCGTAGTTTTCCCTCAGCACCCGCTAATATTCTACAGCATTGATTTAGTGACAACGGTCGAGTCTGTGCACCTCTGAAGATGCGAATCGGGGACAACATTAGACACACACATATTGATGTGTGATACATCAGAATTCATTCATTGGCAACAACATTTCACTAACGCCGAGCTCCAAGGCGGATTGAGCAAAGTTACATTTCTGATTAGCTAAACGGGGTTGGTATTGATGGACACTGCTACAGACGCAATGCTGAAATTGTATCAGGGACAATCTTGTGGCAAACACCACATCGAATAACAAAACAAGGAAGACATCGACTGTCTAAAGGAAGGTGTGGAACTGCAGCGTGCAGAGCTGAACACGGCCATGAGGAACATGAATGAGTGAGTGAGCGTGCTTGAGGGCGTGCGTTCGTGCGTGCGTGCTAGTGTGAAAGTGTGTGAGTGAGAGAGAGAGAGATAGTGAGTGAAGACATCGACTGTCTAAAGGAAGGTGTGGAACTGCAGCGTGCAGAGCTGAACACGGCCATGAGGAACATGAATGAGTGAGTGAGCGTGCTTGAGGGCGTGCGTNGTGAGTGAGTGAGTGAGTGAGTGAGTGAGTGAGTGAGTGAGTGAGTGAGTGAGTGAGTGAGTGAATGCGTTCTCCTCAGGGAAGGATATGAGTGAAACCATTATCCCTGAAATTGTATCTAATATTTTGGATAACGTTTGTCCATTTTATAACGCATGCACATGCCAACATTGCTGGAAGTGAATGCGTAGATATATTATTTGACATTAAATCTTGCTCTTGTGAGCCCTGTTTATATATCTACAAATATTAAGTGATCAAATGCAACGGCCGGTCGTTGTTGCAGGTGGGTCTGACGTTGCTGTCGCAGGAAACAGGTTTCCAACGTTGTAGACTGAACGTACACAAGTATGACGTCGTCGTGAACACAGAGGGAAAAGGTACGCGTAAAATACACACCCAAGTAGTCATACAGCACTAATAAATATTTATTTTGGAAGGACGTACTACAACAATGCAGTGTCATATGTATTTTGTAATATTGTTAATTAAAGTTGCCTTCTGAACTGATTTAGCTCGTTGATGTACAAATAAGTCTTTCATTTGTATATGTATTATGCGCAGTTGGCTTAATAAAATGGTGCGTACTTTATAAACATAATAAAAACAATCGATTTGATTTTACAGAGAGAGAGAGAGAGAGAGAGAGAGAGAGAGAGAGAGAGAGAGAGAGAGTTGGACAATGCTTGCCCGTTTCCCGCCTAATTTTGACCTGACCCGGTCTAAGATAATGTAATTGTGTGTGTGCGACGATTTCACTAAATAGCAAATTAGTCCAAAGTAGCCAACATGTCGAAATGGATAGTGTCGATTTGTTTGCCATATGAATCTGAAATGAGACCAGTGATAAAATTATTTAGGAGCACAACTGTGATAACAATGATTCATTGGTTAATTTACCTCGTAGCACCCCATAGTTATACACCTATGTATTTGCGTGCTTATTTTGCAGATTACTCAGAGAACATGCCGATGGTCAAACTGTCCGATTGGTAAGTATAATAATAAATAGTAACAAACAATTAATTCAAGTCAATTATTATGCCACGTATTGTTTTCTTCTGAAATCGAACCCGTGCCTTCGTGGTCTATGATTATGTAAGTTTCTTTGACACATACTTAGCCATTTCTGATGATGAGAATGTTGTGACAATGGAGGGTGTTTCAATTTACCCGCCAACCCCCGGTGTATATGTATACCCAAAAGCGCTCAGGCCTCTAATTTTGCAAACATGGATTATAACTGACAAATATTGTCTGCAAAAGAAGAAAAAATAAGGGTTATTTCGCATCTGATTTCTGGAAAGCTAGAACAAAGTATTGTGTCAATTAACTTCGTACGAAGTGTTTCATCCAAAGTACCTGGACAACATCAAACGTCGCTTGTTTCAAGGACAAGATAGCGGTCAGGTTGCGCAAAAGAGGTCGCTAGTTTATCCTTGTTTGATGATGTTCACATTATCCCTTGCAGGATGTCGTTTGACTTGGCTCCCACTGGCGAGGTGAAGAGTGTATACTATCCAGAGGGACAGGACCACAAAGTTCTCGCCGTCAAGAAGGTGCTTCTCGGAACGTTTTCGTCGAGGCTCCTTGTGTCAGCGCTCACCGCTAGGTGGGGTTACCTCGCCACTGAGACAGGCCATGAAGGTATGATACATTACTTCATAATGTTCTTGTGTTTACTTTTGGTTCATGTATCTTATATAAGTATTACAGTGTATATTGCGATAATAAACCGGCATCAATGAAGCGTGTGAGTGACATCTTGAAATGCACTTAGTAATTATAAATGAATGTCTACTTCCACGAATATGTGTTTTAACAATATAACCCATTATTATATGTCATTCTCTATAAACAATCCAGGCTAGACAGGGCATGCAGCAGGTTAGTCATTCGCTGCTCATTCTGAATTCATGAATACCCTAGCAATACAAGATTTAACAATATTTAACAAGATTGCCATCTCGAACAACAAGTTCCAGATGAAAAGTGGACAAGGAAGCCATTGGCTTATCGAGAGTCCAAAAATTTTCTCATCTATGTGTAGCCCGCCCTTATCAGATATCTGTCAATTCTATTTTTAAACATATTCACACTACTAGCATTAACACAATCATTTGGCAGTTTGTTCCATTCATTTATCACCCTCTGCGAGAAAGAGTATTTTATCATGTCCAACCTACACTGCTCCTTAACTAATGCTAATACGAAACAGTAAAGTGAAACAGAGAGGTACATCGTGCCCATCCTGCGGGGGGGTTCGGGTGATCGAACGAACCCAATTTTTTTTTAATGTTCTTTAACTGGAATATTTGTCAGAAATCATCCCATAAATCCCCGGCTACTTGTTTACGCGCGAATCTCCTATTCACAGTCATGATGACGAGTCTGCACTTGTATATTAAACATTCTGGTATATTACCTGCGACACATGCAATATGTTCACAGCGCGGAAATGCCTCAATATCTAATTTCGTTCCATACGAACATGCTTCTCTTATTCAAATGTATTTTTTTACTTATCAACCTCATGACCTGACGACCGACCCGACGACCGACCCCTCGGCCGACCACACGACTGATCCCACGACCCACCTACATACTGACCCACCTCACGACCGATCCGAAGACCGACCTCACGACCGACCTCGCAAGCAGACTAAAGACATATCACCCTGACGACCACTGTGACGCCAACAAATTGCCTCACGACTGCTGAAACCCACAACCGGTCTGTTACATTAATCCTTTGCCACTGATATCCTTCAACTTCCTAATTCATAATAGTGTAGGTTCGTTGATTATATACTGAACAACAAAAGAAACGCGAAAATGTCATCATACTTTTTTCATGATACAACGAACTCGCTTAACTTGTCAACGCAGCATGACGCAGCAATATGTAGTGTCTCGATAACACCGAACATTTAGTGCATTTTTAGTTCAGGACCTGCATATGCACGTTGGGTGCATGTGCATGTTAAATGTAAGGGGTGAGCATTGTTCAATCAGTCAAGAGGAGTAACATGCCACCCCAACATAAGTGTTATCATTGCACTCCTTGTCACAGGAGTCACTGGACGATCTCGGGTAATCAATGAAAAACAAGACCGCACCATTCAACGCATATATCCATTATGCCAATTAAAATATCCGGAACATCACCGAGGGATATTAAGCGGTCAAACAGCGCGCCACTGACTTGCTGATAAAAACCTAAAAACAGGTCCCGAACTAACCGCGCTGGACTATGCGTAGTATATGCTTCACTCGCGTTTCGATTGCAGTGTATGTAGCGTTTCTTGCATGCAGGAGGCCACGAGTCCGTATACCAGGCAGAACAGGATAAGGACGAGATTGTGTTCGCCAAGTCTAGGCAGACAAAAGCGATGAAGCATGCAGACCATGAACAAACAAGGGTTGGTGTTCTATGCATTTCAAGTAATATTGAGCTTTTCATAGAAAAGCTTCCTCCCAATTTTTTCAATCGTGATTTTTCATAAAATTTCGTGAAAATCGAACCGCTGTAATGTCCACCACAGCGTGTTAGCTCATATGTACAAATGTGTTATAGTGCACGCCGCTTAATTCAAAGTCGTTTAATTCGAAAATCTGGATAATTCGAAGATGTCGCCAGGTCCCGGACCGAGGCCTTCTTTATCCAGAGCTTCTGATTTCCTTTTAGATCATTCGCTTAGACACAAAGAGGCACGTCATAACGAAGATATCCGTGAAGGAATTGTTCTACACTCCCGATAAGATTCCCGCAGAGTAAGTGATTAGCAATTAAACAATAATATATGTAGAGCCATTTTGTCTATGAATGAAGTCTGGATGAAATAAATTAAAGGTTTTATTTGGGATAGAACACTAATTAATGACAATTGCTGTTAACGTAAATTAACGCGTTGTGTGCTAGACTAGTCTACGTACGCAGCACTACTTTACCAATCCGACTATCGGTGTCTCTTTAATTGGATACAGCGTCAACAGCAGAGCAGCCTTTGTATTATCTAACCGTTTATTTATGTCCTAATAAACTAGGTAAGTTATACAGCGCCGTGATTTACGTTTTCCAGTCGCACCCACGGAATGGCCGCAGAGAAAGAGACACATGTCGGTGAGTGGAGTGTTTAGTGCTGTATGAACATTATGTCGGTGAGTGGAGTGTTCAGTATTGTATGAACATTATGTCGGTGAGGTGAGTGTTCAGTATTGTATGAACATTATGTCGGTGAGTGGAGTGTTTAGTGCTGTATGAACATTATGTCGGTGAGTGGAGTGTTCAATATTGTATGAACATTATGTCGGTGAGTGGAGTGTTCAGTATTGTATGAACATTATGTCGGTGAGTGGAGTGTTTAGAGTTGTATAAACATTATGCTGGCACTTGTCGCAGTGTTGAATACACACAGTTTATAATTGGTAAAAGGTATGTAGATTTTATCCCCATCCCATGGAACGTATTCTGTCCATCCAGTGCCTTGACATTGTGGTCAGCACTGTCTACTACAAAATGTACAATGTGACCTGAAGTTGAATTGGAATTGATTTTTAATAGGCATAATTAAAACTGATAATAACATTCATATGATAACAATTCATGCCAGGATGTCAGTATTAACTAAACTAGTTGAAGCCACTTGACGCCCGAAATGCTATGTAATATTATAGATACATTTATGAATAATGAACCACA